>JAHWFP010254085.1:34498-50131 GCA_023313725.1 Lithobius niger
GTGGTTCGATCGTCGAAGTTAGCTACAATGCAGAGCCCAATGGGAAACTGAATTCCTTTGTCCTGATTTCAGCATTGCAAATCCTTCAATCACGTACGCCCAGAAAATATGTTAGAACTTAACATATAGATCTGAACCAGGTTTAAGTAAATCACAGAAATCAGCAAACACGACCTCGAAAATCCATATAAATCAAAAAATGTGAAGAAAATCCGTGAACCCAAATCCTTCCACAGGGTTAGTATGTTCTACTGCAAGCTAATTCCAGCCTTTTCCAGGTGTTCTAGAATCAGCCGGCAACAATAATTCTTCTGTAAACATGAAAATTAAGTTACCACACCATAATTATTAGCCAGCGACAAAGAATAGTTTAAACAATGCTGGATGATTCAAATTAAGGATTAATGAAAATCGAATAAATATACGAAACGCGCAAAAAATATACACAGACGGGTTTGCTCATTCAATCAGCGTTTATTAGTTAGGTAACATAATTGTTTAAAAGATGCATCAACCGCTAGACCATTAAAATTAAAGGATTAGTGAGGCTCGGTTACATATTCAAAACGCACAAAAATACACAGACGGGGGGGGGGATTCAGGCTTAATGGCGCGTCGACAACTTGGTCATTAGCGCCAACCTCAGTCACAGTGCAGTGGTCCGGGTTGCCACTGCACCACACATTACAGAGATGTTATTCAAACCCCTAATCTAAATGTACACAGACGGGATACAAGGCCTCGGCGTAACCAATGAAAAATAATTGTTTAAACGATGCTTGAGCGTGCTAATTCAGTCAGCGAAGCAAACGAAAATCAACGTTTATTAACCAGTGTGCACAAAAATACACAAACGGGGTGCACGCCTTCATGAGATAAACACATGAGACAGCAAACCATCCCGATATTGCAAAGGATGCATCAAACACCACCCATGCACTCAAGATCATTTTGATTTTTTTTATGAAAGAGCCAGCGTAGTTGGGCTGGCAATTCTGAGTGAAAATATATTTAAAAAACGTCTTTTTCCCAAGCTGGAACCAAAACAATCAAAATCCTGGACTGTCGGATACGAAAGAAAAAATGGCCATCGGCCCAGAGGCAGAAAAGGGTGCGACGTGCGACTGTTTCGCAGATAATCTGGCACAGTCGCAGACAAAACGTGCCGTTTTGACCAAATTTCTGCCGTTTCGTAAATTTTTGACCGATTTGGACATTCCAATACACCATTTTAATAGTCTCGACGAGACCTTTCCATCGATGGAAGAGCCAGATCAATAGGATAAAGCACTGAGAAATTATTCAGTAAAAACCAATCAAATTGTGGGTAACCATACGAAAAAACAGATTAGCTGCAGATAATTTTCCCCGACAATTGGTGTCGCAGACAGTGGCAGAAAATTCTGCTTTGGGGGCCATCGGTCCCAGACACTTCACCGATAGCCGTTTCACTGACACCAGTTTCACCAACATCCGTTTTACCGACAACCATTTCACCAACAGAATTATTTAAAACAAATTTAAATTTAATTTTTGTAATTATTAAAATGTAGGTCGTTTGTAGAGCTAATTAAAATGTAGACCGTTTGTAAAGCTAATTAAAGCGTAAACCGCTTGTCTGGCTATAATGACAAACTGGACCATAATTATCTCCCGTCACGAATGATGGATTTGTCATTAACAGTCACAGGTTGTGTCTACAACTTCACACAAGGTCTACTACACTAAAAAGGCGTTCGAAGAATGCGTAGTAGAAAAAAACTTCAGGAGTAATTTGCATCTGTTTTTATTATTTCTTAGTATTATTTCATAGCATTTGTTATTCTAATATCCAGCGTGATTTTTACATTTTTTAATATTTTTTATTTTATCTTAGGACTTTTCCAAGATTTCAAGAACGAATAAAATAAGAAATCACGACTTTAAAACCGATACTGCAAAATGGTATCTAAAACCACGTGTATCTCTCTATACATTACTACAGTTTGCTTAACCCATCGTTGCCACACAGTACAACTTCAGTGGTCCGGTACTGCGGTCGTTAATTACTCCTCCTCTCCCCATCCTTTTAAAAAGTTTCGAAAACATGAAAATGCAAGTTTTTTGCTACTCTCTTTTAATTAGAACTCAAACCCTGTAGTGGCCACCAACTCTCAAGATTTTGTGTGAATGGGCCACTCGAGAAGAGCAACGATTGAGGGCCTTGTCCTCAGTGAGGGATCGTGAAGGTATGACTTACTCAAGGAAAGCACCTTGCCACTTCTAATTAGTGGGAGCAAACACAAGGCCATAGATGAAGAGAGCCGACCATGGATGTTCAAGTGTTGGGCTCTCGGCTGGACGAGTGGTATCTCCGTGATACAGTCAAAGGCAAAGAAGGTTCTCTGATAACAGAGTTCTCTCATTAAAGCACTCTTGGCGTAGATCGTTACGTGTTTTAAGTTGTTCTGTTATGAAGAGGGAAACGTTGAAGAAACATGACGTAGGGTGGGCTGGCGGCAATAATAACAACGGGTTTGTGAACTAGGTGAGTATAACTCTTAAAAGTTCGTTATTATTACGTTTTTTGTTTACGGTATTACGGTTTTGTTTCGCCCGTGGTTGTTTCCCAGTTTTCGGTCGGTGTGGCATAAACGTTGAACGCGACAGGCAATTTTGCTTCTTGGGCAGGCACTTTTGATTCAGTTTTTCACACGGGCATTGGCCGTTGAGGCCTACCTCCCCACTCCCAGTTTATCGCTTTGGTTTGAGAGATCTGTACCGCCCCTCTCCCCACCCAATGACCTTATTTTCTAAAGACACAATGTCCCCATCTTCCCAACCTATATATTTTGTAGCATCAGAATACCCGGAGCAGAGCTAACAGAAGCACTGCCCCACATATGGGCACTTGCCGTTCAGGCCCCCCCCCCCCCCACTCCCAGTTTATCGCTTTGGCTTGAGCAATTCGTACCGTGTGAGAAATAATTGTCCTTCGTGAATGACGTCATTTAAGACATGCCTCTGCGATGACCACGCAGAGCAAATTGTTAGTCAAGCCAACAATGTGCCAATTTCAACTTCTTTTCACGGCAACAAAGTGGCCAGTTACAATTTCTAGCCAAAGAATTGACACACTCGCTAGTTTTCATTTTCGGGGGTTGTGTTCGTTTCTGCTATGAGACTTTGGTTTATAATGTTAAGAAGGAGAAGATAAGTCATAAAAAAAGCCTAGAAAGTGCACAAATTCGTAGTCAAAAACACAACGTTTCGGGGATTACTGCATACCGTTATCAAGTGCAAAATAACTTTGGCCGAAAGCGCTATGGCAAAACTTTGTGCACGATTGTTACTGTCTTCTACCATGAACAGTGATAATACTATTCATTAATTAGAATTATAAATATTTACTCACATTTTCACACTTTCTCGCTGCGGAAACAACTGCAGGAACAAATTTAAATCGTCGTAATATCACAGAAAGACACACCATCGTTAAAATGGGACTAATCGAACACTTCCAAAAATGATTACTTTCGGCTTTAACTAGATTTTTTTCGAGGGCTATGCTACGATATTTTCTATGGTGGCAATGCGGCTTTAATAAAAAAAATTTCGCCATGGCGAACTCGAGGTCTCGATTCTAATAAATAAAAAATTAAATTGTCGATACTGAAACATAAAAAATGTCCCGCATACTTACACGGTCGATAATCGATTGAATTACGCCCGCCCCCCCTACCTTAATTCAACTTAGAGAACTCCTTAGACCCCTCCCCCCCTTTGTACAATCAACTAATTCCCGTTTCAGCAGAAGATGTATTGGCCTCTTATTATCAAATCTCACTATTTTATCTGCTGCGTCTATCGTGTTCTCATCAAAAGTGGATCACTGTTCCTACCCACGGTTCGTAGAATCATCACAGAGATCAGAATAGGCGATCAAAACATTTCTCGATCGTCGTCACACAGAAAAGAATGACATTATTATTAGATCGAGGCCGCAAGGCATCTCATTCATCATAATTCATCTTCGTCAAAAAAGCTTTTGTTCAATTTGACGAGCTTCGATGGCAGTGAAAAAGCTCCAAAGAGCCAATTTAAAGACGTCAATAGTAATAGCGACATTCGTTCTAGCGAGGTTGTCTTTCTTCGGTTACTAACCAATTCTTTGAAATGGACTTGGTAATAGACGACATACAGGTCAGAGGTTCTGAAAGGCGCATCAGCGATGATGGGACCATGTCGATACGACAAATCGCAAGGAACAAATAAATGCTTTCACAGGGATCAAGCCAAAAAATATTGGTTTTGGTCCACCAGAGAATAAATAGCTTCGAGTTGCCGCTCCTTAGTCATGGTGGCTTGGTTCTTGAAAGACCATCGAACGTTACAGAAAACACTTTAAAGGAAAGAAGGTGAAGGAGTGGGGGCCGTGACACTCATCTAAGTCAGGGGACCCTCAACTATACGGTCGGTGAAGCATTTTTGTCCAACCCGAACTTTAATTTACATTTCAAGCTATTCAGTTGTGTGTCCTTTTGAAGATAGCTTTTACTTTCCCTGAAAAAAGTAGGGGTTACTTTATTGAAACATTCCTTGGTTAGTGGATTGTCTGCAGTTATCTTACGCATTATTATTATACAACGCTTGCACAAAGCCTATGTATTACATCAAGAATTTATAGGGTTTATAAATTCTTGATTATATTAAGGTATTCATTTAAGACAAATTAGAAACCCAAAACAGAAAAAGTACACACCCATCCAACTACACAGCGCTGATGCTCGCCTTTGGTGTGAGAGCAGCACACAAAGAAAAGTAAAAGTGTTTTTCACCAACGAAAACAAATTTTGCCTCCAATAATAAATCAAACTCGAGACAACAAAAAAAAAGTGTATATATTGTTCATCCATATACAACATATTAATGAAAACAAGCCATATCGTTTGCTTCGCTCACTCCATTGGCGTACAGATCCATGCTTCATGCAATTTCTTTGATTCCAAGAGCATCACATCATCGATGTGCTGATTTTTCGACACAAACTAATTGTAATTATTGCTCACAGTTCGTTCATCACATTCCTCAGCACGTCTGCATTTCATCTGCATCATTCAAAAAACATATGATTTGTTTGTTTGTACGTTTGTACGTCTTCTCCTCCAGAAGTAATCCCCTACGAAGGTGAGAGATGAAAGATCGAGAGAGCAAAGCGAAACACACATTAAAAAGGTTTAATTTACGTGGGAATTGCACGCTTTGCTTGCTCAATCCACGTACACCGTGCTTCAGAAGCAAGAATGTTTTACATCCTTTTACAACCTGGTTTATGAGTCTGATTTTTTCAGGCATCAGACCAGTTGATACAAAACCAATTTTAAGATCTATATGTGGTAAGTTACAAAATACGTCGTCGTTTTTGGTTATTTTTTGCTTGCATCCTTTTCCAGATCACCTCAGTACATAATTAATAGCTTCAAGACGGTTTGTTTGTCACGAATTTTAACCCGTGCATGAACTAAATATGACGTCATGAAAAAATGTCATGAGGGTAAAAAAAAACTTTGACGTTACTTTTTCAGGTTCTTTCGCGTATTTGAGGCAGCAAATTTGACGCTTACCCAGCCGAAAACATGAAGCCAAATTTGAGGATCATAATATCAAGTTACAACGATGAAAACAGGCCTAACGGTTGCGCCGTATTTGGGGCAATTCTCTTTCATTTCGTCCTACTCCCATCTTTGTAGGTGCCTTGGTTTCAGAGGAGTACAGGTACACACACGTACGGATATCGTACGTTTTAAATAATGTAGACTAGCGGAGTCGCTCGCTTCGCTCGCTCATTCCGCATCGTCTCGCTACGCTAGAGGAGATGTCTTGCTGCAACACTTATGATACAGAGAGACCTTCCACATAAAAAACGATCAAGCAAATTATGAGAGTGTAGCATGCGATATCGGTTATCTCGAGATCAGGTCAATATTATTTTTTGACGTCCGAGGAGGCAAGCAAAAAGATCAAGCAATTTATCGGAAAAGCCCTGTTTCTGATAACAAACGCTGATTTTCGTTCGCTTTGCTCACTCGATCAGCGCAGACATTTCCTCAGAAACGTCACTGAATCAATGTAACCGCCAAGAACCACACATCTCTTGTAATTTGTGTTAGTATACACTTTATATGGGTTTTCTTGTTTTACTTATTTTAAGAATATTGTTCTTTACGTCCTGCTCAGTACAGATTTTTCCATGGGCTTCTTATCACTTCATTTTCTGATGATCCCTCACTTGGAGAAACATCTGCAGAACGTCAGTTGTAATCTCCTACGAAGGTGAGAGATGAGAGATTGATAGAGCAAAGCGAGCCACACATTATGTGGAAATCGCTCGCTTTACTTTACGTGGAAATCACTCGCTTTGCTCGTCTAATCCACGCACCTCTGTGCTACAGAAACACGAATGTTTGACACCGTTTTAAAACCAAATCAATTGTTTTGATTTTTCCCTGCATCAAGTCAGTTAGTATAAAACCAGTTTTAAGATGTATATGAGTGTGTTGCAAAATACGTCGTCCGGGCACCCTTTTCCAGATCATCTCTCTTTGCTCGAGGAGGTTTTCATGAACGAACTATGACGTCATGAACAAAAATCATGCGAGAAAAAAAAAACTTTGACGTTAGTTTTTCAGGTTCTTTCTCTTATTTGAGGGTGATAATATCAAGTTACAGCGATGAAAATAGGCCTATTAAAAGTGAAATTTAATTATCTTTCGTTTGGTCCTACCCCCATCTTCGTAGGTGCTTTGGTTCCAGAGGAGTAGAGGTACAAACACGCACGCACGCACATCGTATGATTTTAATTATGTAGATGGAGATAAAATCAACATACAATACGAAGAGAAGTGAACATTCGAAAGGGATATATTCGAATATGATCCTAAGGAACGAACATTCGAATATTCGTCCAACCTCTGGGACGAAACGAGCTAGGCTATTCAAGTCGTTTTTAAATTTGACAAATGTGTGACGCCGCTTAGCTTTCGAATACATAAAAAAAAGTTAATTCAGCTTTAACACAAAATTTGAGTGGAAGTCCTTCCATTTTCCCGGACTAACAAATAAAGTTCAGAATAAACGTATGCGTGAAAAGGACCCATCCTACCGAAATTTGCTGTCAAAGGAAATATTTGTACATAAAAAAAAAACCAATCCAGATTTTTCAAAAAAATCGCAATATGAGAACTAAACAGGTTAAAAGTGAATTAGGAATTGGGAGCGGGGACAAATATGATAATCATACTGTTGTTTTGGTTGACTTACGCTTACCAGCCTCCCATCCAAACAGACAACTAGGCTGCAATTGAAATCGAAATCTACCCCAAAACAAAACTTGTTAAGTATTCCCGCCAATCTTTTTCGGCCGTGTGAAGTCGTGATATCAGACGTCTAGCTCTTTCGTCAAGCAAATCCCACAGAGCAATAGTTCGAAGATTAAATGAACTAAATGAAAATTATTTACTGCGCAAGTTTCAATTATTTCATTAAACGTTTGAAGTCTTAGTCGGTGGGATTAGCTTGGTGTTTGATATCACGACTTTACACGGACGAAAAGCTTGGCAGGAATCCGTAACAAGTTTTGTTTTGGGGTAGATATCACATGTTTTTGGTCCAAATTGACGAATCAATTTTTTTTTCTTAGAAATTATGAGATGGAAACACCAATCTAGTTTTCTGGTCCAGTTCGCTCTTTATTTATTTTTCTTATTCCGTATTCAGGACAGCAGTCACCTTATTTAATGTGATTTAGTATTTATTATTAGTATAGTACCTTATCTCGTCTAAACAATTGCTGTTTTCGTTATCGGTATTGCTTTGGTTTACGGTAGGTACCTTTCTTCTTTTTTTTTTTGGGAGGGGGGGGGGCCGGCCCCTCCCAATATTTCCCTTACCATAAGTATCAAACGAGTTCGTTTTTGTTTTCTAATTCGTGCTACTTGGGCTGCAACTGTAATTCAAATGTAAACAGCATCGTCCCCGGAAGGTTTAGTATTTATTACTTTCTTTGCCCGTTCAGTTTCATTAATGCATTTGAGCGTCTAGCGTAAACAAGTATTTGTAGAGTTTCGCAGTGCGCAAAAAAAAACATTTCCAAGCAATGAAAGAGGCGGAGTGTTTGCAGAACTTATTCGAAAATGAGCAGATTAATTTTTGCACAACTTGTGACGCTCGTGGTGCTGGGAAGAGCCGGGAGGCCTACACACTTCAAAAACGACAACAAAAGACCCTCTTGTTTTCGAGTTTTCTTCGTATGCAAAATACGGGCGACAATAACAACAAAGAAAAAAAAAATGAAGCGTTATTTCCTCGCACGTATTACAGGTAAAAGTTCCCCCCGCTATTCGCGAATAAACCGTCGTCCTCTTCAGCCAGGCGCGTGCATTAGCTAGCCAATCAGGGCCGAGCTACGTGGTAGCCATACCAACGAATCTCGACGATTGGGTCAAAATTAGGTAGCGCTATTCAAACCCAGGATCGCATTTTCAGGCGCGCTAAAAATATACAAGGTGATAACAAAAAAAGTACACAGTTTGAAATTTTTCTTAAAAACGAAAAATGTAAACCTTATCGATAAACGGTTTTCACCGTCACGTTCTGCAACTCTGTATACGAAGGATTTTCCAAACGGGTTGCTTGTAGAATGCCTATTACCTGCGCGGTTCACCGTCTTGTGGATTTCATAGGGCTTTGTTGGAATCGTTGTAAATACGATGCACCGTTTCACAGATGCAGCCTCGAACTTTTACCCTTACAACATCTGTTGTTTCAAATTTCTTGCGCCAGGTATTGGAGCGAAGCGAGGTCGAAGGCCGAGCGCAGCTCCGTTTATGAATTACTCCATTGCAACCCTAGTAATCGCATCACGAACTAACCACAGCATCAATTAAAACCAGATTTTATACATTGATGGTGTTACACACAGGGGTAGTTTTAACAAAGACAATTTAGAATCGGCTATGTTGTTGAGGTGACAAAATAATCAAGGTGACAAAATGCACAGGTGGTGCGAGCTGCTCAAATATTTGCTCACCAGTAGTTTCCAAAGTGCGGAAATCTGTCGCATCGCTAGTAAATTAATATCAAGATGGATGCAACGCGTGCTCATATAAAATTTCTGCCAGGATTCATTCTCAACTGGACTCCGTATTTGATGCTTTCCACCAAAATTCTTCAAATTTGAGGGTGCGTTGTCTGTGAAAAGCCAAAGTCAGAAAATTGCCCGTCGCCACTGCCGTGGACGCCATCCAGCGATGCGGTACGAAAGCAAATGGACATAGAAACAAAATGCGATGATGCAACCCGAAAAATGAGTCACAACTCCAATCCAATGCAATCCAATGCAATCCAATGCAACACGGGTTGTTTGCCATCGCTTCTTCCACTTTGCCGACAGTGTAACAAATGACGGCCTAGTGCTAGTTGGTGGTGCTTTACCGCACCGTGTTTAAAGTGTCGTTCGTTACAGGGAATATTTTTCCTAATTCAAGCACAAAAACACCTTCTCTGTAGTAACTGCCATCCAGCGGTGCGGCCCGAAAGCAAATGGACCAAAAAACAAGATGCGATGACGCAACCAGAAAAATGAGCCAGAACGCTGTATTCAGTGCAAGACGGGTTGTTTGCCATCGCTTCGTCCATTTTGTCGATAGTGTAACTCATGACGCTGTAGTGCAGGTTGTGGTGCTTTCCCGAAAAGTGTTCTAAAGTTTCGTTCGTTACAGGGGATATTTTCTTTACTTCAAGCACAAAAACGCCTTCTCTGTAGTAACTGCGGCCATCTTGCACAACTAGTCACGTGACGTTCACGTAACGCGCATGCGCAAATTACCTCAGCCTGTTGAACCGGAAGGTGAAACCGTTTATCGACAAGAATACTTCTTTTTGTAAACACTCTGTAGAATTAATACCTTATTAAAGAATTATAAACTAAGCTAGGCATGTTACATTGGTTTAGAATAGGTTAAAGGCGCCTTTTCACCTTTTCGAGTCTTAGAAGCAGCATTGGAGAATCTTCGAGCAATACAAAGAAAACAGCGGTAAATTAAAAATGGAACAACACTAATCGCAGCAGCGCCACGATTTTCATAACTAAAACGAGATCACGTGACCCATATCAGCCTATTGCATGACGAAGAATCTGGAACGAAAAATACAGTATTTTGAATATGGGCAACGCTATCGATATGGTGAAGAGTTGCCTTTAAGTCTATAGTTACATCGGGTTGTTTTCGATGCAGCATCGGTTCTTCCAACGGTGTCTGATTCAAAATGAGGCTAAATAGTGACGGCCTAGCAACGAGCCTTAGCGTTTGGGGTCTCGCACACTACAAGCGTTTTGGGATTCACGACAAGGCGGCCGATTTGAATAAAAAGCCGTGGAATTTCTGCTGCGATGCGTTTGAATGAGTAGAAGCGTAGGGAATTTTCTCCCGAGCAACCGCTGTTGCATGCCGTAGGTTCAGCCAGGAGACCTTTGCAACTGGCGAAAAAAAGAACCGTAGATATAGGGCATCCAATCCCAGAATGTCATTGTAAATCCGGGATTTTGGGATCCGTTTCTCTCAATCCCGAATCTCGAGATTTTTTCTCATGACTGAACAAAATACAAGAGGAAGTATATTTTCGATAACTTCATTATTTACAATAGCCGACTTAAACTTTAAAAAAGTGAAGTAACCAAAGACACGATTCGGTCGGTAATAGGTTGTTTGTTTCGAATATTCAACTGTTTCTTTTAATAGCATAAGTCAATGGGAATTTCGTGAAATTGTTATTTTTACAACCTACACACGTATTGTGCTCCTAGCGTAGTTTAGTAGTACGATATGACTGAACTGTACCTTTTAAATTTCTTGCTAGTCTCATGTGTCTTTTTGGGAACTAATTTTTAGTTTGACTTCAGCTATACACTTAAAATTATCACCATTTGCAATCTCTCGAAAAAATGGTTAAAATGGTGTAATCGAACGTCAAAATCGTTGCAAAATAAACGAATTTAAGCGTTTTTTTTTCACGTACCCTACCCTGTTGATGACCTTTCATAACAATGCGATTGCTAAACTGTTTACGTGGCTACCTACCTTGTTACCTTCCTTTTCCATCCACAACAGGTAACGGAAGGGCATTGCAACACTTTGGTTATTTGCGCACAGACCTTTGCAAATCTGGCCTTATTTTGCTCAACAATACAGTAAACAAACAAATAACTACTAAACAAACGTAGAGAGGGGAGCGGCAGAGTTGACAACACAGGCCACAAGATGCGGCTCAAGAGTCACAAAAAGTAAAAGCAGTGTAGTCAATAAACGCATCAACAAAACAGCTTTACGTAATTCCAAATATATTCATAACCATCCTATAATACTTTCGAAAGTCTTCCCAACAACGTGACTAATAGCGCGACAATCTCATACAACAATACACCAAGATCCATGTTTTCGTTCAATCTATGTATATCACCACTACAAAGCTAGGGGACTTTGTAGAAAGCATTGCATATGAGGTAAGACAACTGTTTTAGCTGTGCTAGCCTTTGCGGGTTCCAACAGCTGACTAAGTCGAACCCCCGGTACCAATGAAGATCTAGTACTAGACTTGTATTTATGTGCGTCTGAACAATAGATCCCCGCAGGAATCGCGCAAATGGTAACGGACCGTGTGAAGAAGCGGTTCAGCGCTCGACTTCTATCTGGGTTTTCAGCTATTGGCCGAGTGCACCATCGCTGACGTAATAGCAAGGAGCAGCCGTTGCATGTAATAGCAAAGAGCACCCGTTGCATGTAATAGCAAGGGGCACCTACGGCACGTAATAGCAAGAGGCACCCTGTTGCATGTAATAGCAAGGAGCACCAGTTGCACGTAATAGCAAGGGGCACCCGTTGTGTTACAGCCTGTTACAAGTTCACTACGAATTCGAAAGTTAACTTCAACTAGGCAGCCTTTTCCATAATAGAAAGTAATTCTGTGAAGCTTTCGACATGTGGTCCAGCTACCATTCTCAACACAACAACCCTTGGCTGCCGATAGCTTCACAGGATAGGCTATGTTGTTGAATTTAACCCATGTTCTCTGAATTAACAAAAAAAAAGTATTAGAAATACTTTACCATCGAAGTTAAGGACTATTGTTCGTGTGATTGAGTAAAACAAGGCGTGCAGATACCAAAACCATTCAGATAAACAAACAAACAAACCACTTATCATTAAGCCTGCTTGAATTCTTTTTTCAGCCATTACAAAATAAAACGTAAGTGTACTGAATTCGATGATGCGCAAGTCCTCTACCCAACTAAATGTTCAGTATACTACAAACGAATTTCAATTAATAAAAAAAAAAGGGGTAAAAAAAATACTCGGAAAAAAATCCAGGAAAAAAAATCCAAAGAAAGAAATCCCAAAGGAAATAAAATCCAAAAGAAAAAAAATCCAAACGAATATAAATTCAACACACTTTTTATTTTGTTATTTGCGTATTTTTTTAACCCCTTTTTTTTTAACTCCGTACTTTGTCATTAGTTCTACGAAACTCGATCGCACGAGCTTTTCACGCTGGCTGTTGCTTTTTGTTGTTCATAACCTTCTTGCTTCCCTCCCCAACCCCTGCTTTACTTGGCCAGAGCGGACGGTGGCTAGAGCGAATGCTTGATAGGCGTAACGTGGGGACAATGGAATGGGAGGGGGGCCTCTGGCACCTCTGACCGTGCCCCGTCTGAACGGGGGGGGGGGGGGGCCCCGTGTTTCGCTCAGGAATAAAGTTTCATAAAGTTTTGCCAATTAAAGCTTTAGGAAACTCACTGCTGTAATATACGAAGTACGCAGTCAGGACTGTGCGGATTTCGCGGATTTCTTAGCGCTTAGCGCGGACTCTTAACGCGGATTTCTTTCTTTAGAATATATTATTTTAGTTTCATAGCACTGCGATGAAGTACAGGATTAAGTTACATTAAGAAATAATAGTAATAAGCTATACACAAATAGGCCACTAAAAAAAGATGTTTGGATTATTTTGTGTATATTTTTTTTCATTTCGATCTTCTTTCCTTGGATTCTGTTTCCTCCGGATTTTTCTTTCTCTGAATTATTTTACCAAGATTTTTTTCCCGTGGATTTTTCCTTTGGGTTTTTTTCCCCGTTTACCACTACGAACAAACCCACCTGTTGTGTTCGTTTATTCTGAAACGCTCTCAGCTTGCGTTACATAATGACAGGGTGGCCCACAAAAACGAACGAAGTGAAATTTTTTCAAGAACAATCTCTTTTCTACATTAAAAAAGAAAACGTTAAGATGAGGGTTGATACAAAATACTATTCTAAGTCTGAAAACTTGGCTAATAAACTCTGGTTTTCCGTGTGGCGCCTTCACTACATCGAATAAAACTTGAAAATTTTGTTAAGACTTTTTTTCTCGCGAAAATGTGTTTTTTTTTTCCAGCTCAGAATTGGATTTTGGATCCAGAAAAGAGTTCCTATTTTAACTTATAAGGCCGTAAACAGTGAATGTTTCGACGAATATAAGTTCACTTGAGCTACGAATCATACATATAAAAACTTGATCTTGATACGTCCAACATCCTAATTTGGCTCATTTATCAACTCAAAATCGTCTTCTTTTACGAGCAGGAAGTGGGTCAGCAGGTCGATATTGCTATTGATCAATCAACATCACAATGGGCTCGTTCCAATCGTATTAAAAGTACTCTGCAAATAGTCAAAGGACGCATTAACTATGTTTTTTTTTCTAAATAATTTTATTGATCCCTACACAGGAAGACTAACATCAACGATGTCAACGATGTCCGGTTTAGAAAAAAAATGCAATATCACACGTAAAAGCAAATAAGCTTAAAAGAAAAGCTGGAACAGGCCCGTAGCTAGGTAAGAGGACGAAAGCCCCTCCAGACAAGGCTGACGGAGGGTGTAATTAACCCCGCCCCCCAAAAAAAATGTATCCACTTTTTTCGAATATGTTTAAAGATTTTGACTTTTTCCCTAGCAATACGCAACCTGCAAGCACAAGCAACATCGTAATAACCTTGACCAAGACAAGAAGTACTAGCCAGTTTGAATTTGTCATTTTTCCCTGCACCAGCAGGTGGGCGTTGGATAGCGACTATGCCTCTCTTTTTTTTTTGAGAGTTTAAGGGGGAGGGGGGGGGGGGGGCGACGCGGAAGTGTCAATTCGCTACAAATTTTCTACTCTCTGGCCACAGCTTAACATGCATAATTAGGCTACGTGAAAACTTTTTTTTAAAAACCTTTTTATCAAAAATTATACTAAATATGTTACAAAATGACTTTTTTTTTTCAAATATGGGATTCAATACCACTGGATCACACTTACAAAAATTTTTCACACGGGGTACCTACGCCGTGTCGGTTGAGAAAGGGCTCCCATACACTGGGCGGCCAGGTCTTGCGGCCAGTGGTCGTCACGGCGCGACCACGTCCGTTTTTCATTGATAATTCTCGATCACGTGGTGGAAAATGATCACGGAACAAGAACGGTCGCCGTGCGGTCGCCTGCACGCCGCTCGGTATCCCAGCGGCCGCCGCGACTGTCTGGCCGCTGCGGCCAAGTGCGCGTTGCTACATATACCATAAGCATCTTATTGGCCGCAGCGACCTGGCCGCCGTGTGAGCGGGGGCCTTAAGGGTCAAGCCGACCAGTGCTATTCCGCAGAGTTATCTGCATTAGTAAGTTTGCCTAAGAACCCACTGTTGTTGACGTCGGTGGCGTTTTCCAATTTGGATAAGCAAAGAAACTCAACTTCTGTTGTTGACGGAAAAAAAATTGTGTTTCTCGTGAAGATCCCACAGACGTACAACCCAAGATCAGGATAACCATACAGACACTGCCCGATAGAGTGTGATGTACACAATTTATTATTTGCACAGCCTGTTCCCGTGTCTTGTGCTACACAATGGCAACAACACACTTGAAACAACTACATCAAAGCCCATCAAACGTGCCAATAGATCCAGCAGTGCCCTTCTTTGATTTTGGCTTCTTGTACTGCTTTTTTTTTTTGTACAGATTTACTTGGTTGATCGATGACGATGCCGTCAACCAATGCGAACTTACAAGAAATCAAATTACGGGCATAACGAGATCTCGAGAGATTGCGAGAGTGATTGCGTTATTATCCATGCTCGTGCGCCAATGGCCGATGTTGGTTAAGGGCTGATGACTGCAAATTGGCCTCTTTGCTACCGAAATAAGCAGCCTCAAAGGCCCTAAATGCCTTATTTCCTCCTCCTTCAACCAATCTTTCTTTTCTTATGGAGAATGCCTCCGGCTTGGCGCGATCCACCAAATTGCAAGTTTCTGCTTCCTTTAATCTGGCCAATAATAAGGTGGGTGAGTTCGGTCGATCGTGCTTGTAACAACGCCAAACCTAAACCCAAATTACTTTTAAAACTTCACTTTAACGGTAAAGTTTTTTGGGATTACCATCACGATATGTAATTATTTTTTCTTAAGCCATCTATGCCTACGACCTGAAGAAGCAGCGGATTTAAAGGAAAGTGAAAGACGACCTGATGAGTCAAAGGAATTTAAAAGAAAATGGAAGACGACCTGAAGAATCAAAGGATTTGC
>JAHWFP010254086.1:0-31710 GCA_023313725.1 Lithobius niger
AATTTCCGAAAAGTAAGGATTTCGTTGCTGGACACACAGAAAGGGGATTTACTATAATGTGGTACGAATCTCGCTCGAGTTTGTTAATTGGGCCTTAAAGTGGCAATATCATCGATTGAAAGTAGGCAGAATCTGGCAACATCTAGCGCTTTCTAGTACTATCTAGCATTTGCTTGCACCAAGCTTAGGAATGCACAATGGCATTTCTTTTAACGTAACAAACAAACCACAACCTCCTGAATTATTGAGTGAAAATTTGATACGTCCTCGTGTAGCTGGGAGCAAGCTGTAAAGGTTAACAATATCACTGCCGGTAGATGGCGCCATGGTATTTTCCTTCGCTTTTCAATCGGTGATAGTGCCACTTTAAAAGATTGGCATACTCGCTGTAGCGGAAGAGTTGAATGTGGCCGCAAAAAGCATCACGAGCCTCAAGCAAGCGCTGCAAGACAGACTAGCTGGATGATTCGCCATTATTTCACTTAGTAGTAGGCTTACCGGTTGTTATTATTTTAAAGCAAGCGTTTTTCTTTTAAATCTTTTTTTCAGGTAGTGTTTGGAAGCCATCTGTAAGCAAAGATTACCCTTCATCTTAATTTCATTTGGTAATCATTATGAAGATGTTAAAGAAGATAAGGAACAAAGCCTTTTTGTGAAAGTGGTGTTTTCGTCTGCGATGGTGGTGTAATGGTCAGCATAGCTGCCTTCCAAGCAGTTGATTCGAGTTCGATTCCCGGCCATCGCAGTGTGTTTTGTTTATACGCATTACAAAATATACGTCCCTTTAGTTTTGTCCCTCTTCATTATATTGTGTTATGCAAAAAAGCTATAAATGGTAAAATAAACCGCCAAGTTCAAAAAAGAATCGGCTTGGAAAGTAGCGATATCATCAGCAAAAGGTCGCCAAGGTCTAACCAGACAACTTGGCGCATTGCTCTCTTCTCCAATTTCCTTTAGGCTGTTTACATTTGTGAGGCGTGGAAATGTTTAGCACAGCGGTCAATGCAGAAAGAAACTTGCCGTACTTTAACGATGGTAGTGATTTTGTAGGCCATGCAACAGTTTATGAGAGGGTGGGTATGAATTATGTTTTGCTTCTGTGTAGCTGGTGAAATGTCGAATTCATTGTAGAAGGTTTATAAGAATACTGAAATTCTTAAAATAAGACAGCAGAGAAATTTTGTAGCTGTTCTAAAATTATTTTAACGATGAATATAAAATTACTTCCAACACCAAAAATGCGTAAGTGCGAAAAAAAACTTACCGATGTAAGGTGCCCTTCGTGGGGAACCATTTTGGTAAAAGAATCAACAGCTACAAAATTCCCTACATTTTCAATGAAATCCCATTGCGACTGCTTCAACTTAAGAAAATATCAACCATTAGGAAGCATCTAATCGCTTTCTTTTTAGACCAACAACTCATAGATTAGCTTTTCTTTCTTTACGTGATACGGCTTTTTTAGTATGTTTTTGTTGCTCATAATGTTTAATTTTGTTTCCAATGTTACTATTCTGATAGTTTGAGGTAGTCTGTTGCTAATATCGTTTCCACTGCCCCTTGTTGCTAGCTAAACAACTAGCTCCCAACAATAGTTTCGCAATAAATATGGTGGCACTGCTTCGATTTTACAAAAATAAAGAATTTAAGATATATCAACTTTAGTACCATTTCTTACCACTAACTGATTTAACTTGTATTCGCATAGTTTTAACTTTGTTTCCCTAAAAAGAACCACATTTGATAAAAAAAAAAGGCAAAAATATAAGATCTGAAAAATTCACGAATTATTTAAACTGCAGTTAGGTTAACACACTTTACTAACAATGACATCCAGTGGGGGAAAATGGTACTAAAATTGGTAAATCTGAATTTCTTTCTTTTTATAGAGCAATGGCAATAGACGTCACAGTCGCTGCAACACTGTTATCACGTGACCTTGGATACCCGGCTTCTGGCTTGGCCCGTTGTAATGGACGGGAAACAAGATGACTCTGCCTCCATTTTGTTATTTTCGTTTGGCGTATGTAATCAGCGTTGACGTCATGTTTTTTTCATCAATAGATGACTTTTAGGATTTTGAGTTGCGGCAAAGAACGAGGGGCTGATGGTGCGTCCTTATTCGATTTCCAGCAATTCAGCCATTCGTAAACGAGTTGGGCGAGGCTATACCAGCCAAACGTCGTCTGCTTGCTTCACACGCGAGATTTTACTTCCGTTATTGAAGATGGCGGCACGCGTTTGTCGGTTGACATTAGCAACGAACAGCGTTTGATCTTATTGACGGTGTTCTATTGTATAAAATGTTGATCGTAACGGATTTTAATTGCCCACTTTGTAAATTGCATTTAAGAGAGTTGACAAAGGCCTCTTTTCTAATAAACAATTGTAAAATATATTTTATTTTAGGGACTGTAAATTACGTGATTTGCCCTTTAGCAATTCCAATTCGATAATGCGTACATAGACGATGAAGTGTCACGCTCTACAACAATCAAGAAAGACTTCTACCGCTATTACAATAACCCTCATTACAATAACTAAATCAACGTTTACAACGCACACCTTCAGTTAGTGAATGTGGAACTGGAAAGCAAGACATACTAATGGAAAACACGAAACTTCCATTACACATTATATGACGGACTGACAGGAACAGAGCATCAGTGAGATTCGAGCAGAAACGTCTTTTTAACCTGCTTGGTGAAATGTGGAATATGACGTAAGACAAAAGTCACGCGAATCTAGTTGCGGTGATTAGTTCGCTGGCTACAGTCGCCTTGTTCGCCAGCACTAAAATCTTGCGCGACATTACAACACTGACACGGAGAAATTACTATTGCTTGATAGTGAACTGGGATATAGAGCAGTTACATTTGCCGCCATATTGGCACCAGTATGGGTTTTGGAGGGCATAACTACAAGGTGCACTACATAAACAATGGAGGGAAAAACGGAAAAGCGGATTTCTTAGGCTTAAAATAACGTTGTTTTCTCCAACAACAAAAATCGCCCGTTTTAAGTCTAAGAAATCACTCTTCACAGCATCGGCTTCAGTATGACGCCCTTCTGTTTCTCCCTGAAGTGCCCCTTGCAGCTAACCTATTAAGGCTCCAGCATAGAGTTATATACAATAATACTACGTCGTGTCACTGCTCTATTAAAAAAGGTTAATTTTAAATTAATTAAGCTAATAACCATGGGCATGCTTGGAAGTGAAAGGTCGAGAATACAGTTCTAAGGAAGAGAACTGAGAAGAAGCCGGCTGCTAGGACCGATGACCTTTGAAGATGGTCTTGTGTTGGTCAGTAATCAACCTATGTACATCATCCTGGACCTAATGAACAGCAGTTCTCCACCTTGTCACTGACATGACCGCGTAACCAAGCTTCGTATCACCCAAACAGCTAAGCAATTTTAAACTAAGCTTCGTATTACCCCTGAAAGCTTAAAAGCATTTTTAAGTATAATTCTCATAAACTTGTGTTATAGTACGCATATTTATAATTGAGCTCTGCAAATCACAATTGTATACTCTCGTGAGAGAAATGCTATAATACATTAAATTCAGTGTTATAATTCAGAGAATTAAAATATTTACCGCTCATTTTCACAAACAAGACAGTGTCTACTTCTTGCAAATTTTCAATGGCTGACTGCATCTCCCTCAGGCATCACGACAAAAGTTTTCTTCTGTTCACTACATCACAACATCGCCACGTCTGCTTTCGAATCCATAACTGCCGCTCGTCGTCGTGGCCTCCCGTATTTTGTGGGTAGCGCTTTCACCAACCCGTCAAGCTTCCACTTCGCTCCCAGCTCTTGCTTTAAATCTCTTCCAACGATGTTTTCCACTCGGGGGGATGACGGACCTTGGATGTTCATTAAGGAAACACCTCCCATTTCATGTAATCTGATGGCAATCGACTCCAAGCATCTCAGATGTTGGTCTTTTTTAGAGTTCGATGTCACCAACGTTTCAGCTTTTTCCCACTCAATACCATGCCGTGAACTGCGATGCCGTTGTCGTCTTTTTTATTTCTCACATTGGCCATGTGCTGTCCTATTCTCGTTCGAATTCCCATCCTTGTCTCTCCGATGTAGACGGCATCACAGTCTCTGGATGGAATTTTGTATACGGCTTCTCTTGTATTCTTCACTCCTCCCATCATTTCTTCGTCTATCTGTTTCTGCGTCTTTTTTACTCTTTTTTCTTCATTCACTCTCACATCCTTCATTTTCCCCTGCATTTGTTTCTTGATGTTATCACTGTTTCTCATGTACGTCGTGAAGCCACATTCATCCAGCACCCTCTTAATTGGCCCACTGACCCCTTCTAAGTGTGTGAGCACTACTCTCGGTCCTTGTACTTTTCTTCCTTCCTTCACATCTTCTCTCAGTGTATTCTTCTCACTGCAGGCCACTTTCTTCCTCAGATCATTTAAGAGTCCTCCCGGGTATCCCAGTTTTAGGAATTTTTCTTTCGTTTGTTCCATGTGCCAACTTTCGGTCACTTTGTCCCACGAATTCCTTGCCACTCGTCGAAATTCGTTCTTCGCTATCGCTTTTAGTTGTGCCTTTGGGAGCCCTGATTGGTAGTCAATTCCTCTTTCTGTTGACATTGGCTTTCTATATGATTCGTACCCAATCCTTTTTCCTCCGTCTATTCTCTTCAACAACACGTCCAAGAATGCCAGTCTTCCTTCCTTCTCTTCTTCCAGCGTGAACTCGATCCCTTCTCTCCAGGTGTTAACCTTCTGCAACAGTTTTTCCAAGTCCCGCTTTTTCATCACAGCAAACACATCATCCACGAACCTCTCCCAGATCCTCACACAATCCCGAATTTAATACCATCTCGTCCAAATGTTGCATCACGAGCTCCGCTATTATTGGAGAACTAGAATAGCCAATCGGAGCTCCTCTAGTTTGCCAATATATGTTATCCCCAAACGCAACGTAAATGTGCGAAAGGAGAACTTTCAACATCGCACGATCATTCTGAAACTCCTTTCTCGGCACTTCCCATCTCCGCCTCGAGAGCGCCAGCATCTCTAGAATCAGTCGATGTGATAGGCTAGGAAACAGGCCTACCACATCAAAAGACACAAGTTATAATACATTAGTTTATTACTATAGTTTACAACTATAATACATTAGTTTAGTTTGTATATTCACAGGGCCGAAACCTATATGTTTTTGCTTAGTGTTCGACAGGCCAGTGCTTTGCTGCTGAACTGTTATGATTTCTGCCCAGTGCTCTACCTCGAATTTCAGCCCTTATCCCTTTAATATTCGTGGATGGAATTAAATCTTGAAATCGCGAATTTGCTTCTTCAAAAGCTCCCTTCTCATGAATTTTAACAAAATTGCAAAAACATTTCAAACTTTATCGTACATCAAATTGACAAACACACTCACAGACAAAATTAAACGCAAAATCCAAATTCAACAGTGTTAAGGCTTGGCTTCGCTCTACGTTGATAATCGCTGATATTATATCGGGCTTCGTGAAATCTTAATTAATTTTTTTAAACATTTTTTCCACCTAAGAATTGAGAAACCATTACTTACTTTGTCAGTACAGTCCTTTCTTGTGAATTAGGTTCGGGGAACCACAGGAAATAAAAACTGGCGTCGGCACTCGATGTAATGTTAAATTGGAGTGACAAATCTTGACCAAGCACATCATTGTCGATCCAGTTTGGGCTGTGAGGAAACAAGGTGATACCAAGCGAATTCTGCTGAGTATTAAATAAAACAGTAAGCCGGTAAGGGGAGGGGGCACTGGTCGTGCCCGCTGGAACAGAAACTCATTCCACTCAGTACTTACACCACTACCCATTGCCACAGAATAGTTTACATTATAGGGCAAGGTAGCCTGATGGTTAGCATGACTATCTCATGCTAGATGTACCGGGCTTGAGTCTGAACTCCGACACTCCAAGCAATTTCCGGGAAAGGAATGGCCCTGTAATTCCTCGTGATCATGTCGATTGTAGCATGTAAAATATTCCTAGAAATCTCCGATTGGAAGTACCTAGCAAAACTGTCCCTCTCTCTCTCGGGAGCACGTCAAACTTTCGACTACAGTTTACATTTACAGTTTACAGCGGTACTGATGCGGTTTAGATCCCGCTCAAGTTTTTTAACCCAGGCCTTAAAACAAGTGGCCGTGCTATTGAAATCCGGATAAACATGACGGAAAGCTCGAAAGTGATAGGTAAATACAGATACAAACCTATTTAAGTCCAAGCAAGCAAGCAATACAACACTATTAGACAGCGCAAATTTTTTTCATGCAACGATGCTTTAGCATGCCAATTTTTAAAACTGTGCATCCAGTGATTTGCGTCACGGGATGCGCTGATTGAGTGAACGAAGCGAACGAAAAGCAGCGTTTTTAGCCAGTGTAAGCAAAAATCGGATTGACCCAAATTTAATTCGATGAAAGCGTTTGTTCGCCAGTGTGCACAAAATTGGGATTTAACAAACTTAATTTGGTGAACCATGGACATATACACATGAGCAACCAAATCGTAACCAGTGCGGATCCAACACCGGCCGTGCGCAGAACGGGTTTCCTCTAGTTTAATGCTAAATACAGTCGACAATGGTTCTGAAATCTAGTTATCATCCGGTTTGACGATCGATTTGATTTGATTTGATTTATTTCGAGGATGGTAGCCATGCACAGGCCATCTGTCCCACAAACCAGAACATACACAAATATTATACATACCGTCCTAACACAGTTGGACAGGGAAAAAACGACCAGTTTCGACGATCTCAGAACTAAACAACAATGCTTGTAACAATGCAACAAGCTTGATACCGTCATGGTTTTTCGATCAGCGTCCTTTCAGACCCAAAGGACGCTGATCGAAAAAACATGATACCGTCATCCAAGATCTGGAGGACTGAGAGTTACATCCCAGTCCTCAAGGACCGAGATCGACAATGTCTCTGTGTTAATTGGCGGAGCAGACCGAGCGAAGCGAGCGTAGCGTAGCCTAGAAAGGGCATCGAGTTGCAAAATGTTGGTCGGTTGGTTAGTTGGTTGGTTGCACTTTTGTAGTCAGGGTGAAGCCCAAACCAAAGTGCAGATTGCTATGAAATTTGCCACATTGCTAGATAGCCTTAAAAGTATTGCTGATCTCGAATTTGGCGTAAATTGGTCAATTATAATTCAAGAAATTACAATTTTTCGAATTTATCGATTTAACACTCGCCATTGTAAATTTGGAATCCTGAATAGTTAAGGAATTCCGACGAAGCTTACACTGTGCTGCTGGTAATCAAGTGAACTTTAAAAAAAAACGCCAAATAAATCATCGTAGCTTCCTTCTTACAGCTAACAATCTTTTTTGACATAATCTAACAAAATAATAACATTTGAGTATAGCACTTTAACCACTAGAGGAAGGCAAGCATATGGGAAAAAACAGAAGGGTTCGTTAACGACTCACCTTCGTTTCATGTGAAAAAAGAATGCTTGCAGGAATTCAGCCAACATGACAACAAAAGTGGCGTTGACACTATCAACGGGAATCTTAAATGTGAAACATCAAATCGCAGCTGCAGGAGGAAACCGCTCATAGGAAACAACCGTATACAGCATACTACATGTTTATATCACAACACGGAACAATAATTTGGCTTCGTATAATAATTTTAAGATTCCTGGATTGCTATGGAAACTGGACTCTCCATCCCGAGTTGCAAGAATGAATAGGCTTAACCTCGAACGAAATATGCCTAACTGTTGTCGTTTACGAAACTAAAACGAGAGATAACAATTAGGATTAAAATTAAGCTTTAGAATTATTTAAATGCTATCTTCACACCCAAACTAACACCGGCTGACGTACAATTGTGATAATTCCAATTTAAAAAAATTAGCGTTCACGGTTGCAGTACGTGCCAGAGGTGTGCGCTTCCAGATTGTAGTAGACGGCAGCGTAGGGAGCCGCAGATAATTTGAATCTTTTGATTATTCAGTACTATTGTTACTGATGATTGTTGAGCTCGCAGTTAAATGCGTTATTGCTAATAGTTTAAATCTAAGAAAGATACACTGCATTAAATATAAACAATGTAAGCATTATTGACGGTGGCACGCTCTTGACCAGCTTAACAAAGGCTAACGTGGTATTTTACTACGGCTGCGATGGCGTAAAGGGGCTGCAAATAACGAAACAGAAACTAAATGTGGGAGCAAACGAAAGAATCCTAAAATTAATATGAAACCTAGCCTACCTAAAATGGAAAAAAAACTACAATGTAAAAAACACCAGCAAAGAGCTTCAGCTCAAATGTAGCTAAGGGAATATTGCCCCCAGCTTTTTAAGGACCATTAGCAAGTATTGCAAAGCCATTACAATGAGAGTAAATACAAATTTAAAATAAACTTCTCGCCGCTCCGCCTACAATAGGCTCAAAGCCAGTTTCCTAGTAATAAATAAAAAATAAATACGATGGTTCTGTCCACCGTAGAGGGGTACACGGGAACGGAAGGGCAAAGCCACTGTGACTCCGCCCCATAAAGAGAAAAAAATAGGTAAAAAAGAGACAGGGGATCCATGGGAGTTTTGGAAGTTTCCGGTAGTGCTAAAAGTATCAATAAGTCCTACAGAGGAAGTGAGACAGGTCACAAGCAGCAACAGTCTGTGGAAGGAGTGCAGGGAATTGGTCGAAACCACAGCCTCAGTCAGGAAGTTCCAGCATTGGACTACACGTGATGCGAAGAAAAACTTACGGTAGTCAAGCCGCGACTCAAGAACTTGGAGCTTAAGCAAGTGGTCCCGAGTCTTGGAAAAACTGGAAAAAGTAAAAAGCGGAAAGTCAACAGGAAGGAGATTGTGAACGATCTGGAAAGCCAAAACCAGGTCAGCGCGTAGCCTACGCAGTTCAACGGGGGTCTAGGCTGGAGAGGCGCAGACGATCAGTATAAGAAAGGTGCCGGAGACCAGGTAAAGACACCTGGTGGGTAAAGTCACACCTGAAAATGAGTATCTAACGTTTGGATTACCGTGGGCAACGTGCTGCCTAGACACGTACATTACTCGTCGGAAAATTGGATGGTGGTGTGCCGATCGTCCGACGGGTACTCAATCTCCTCTTCCAGTCGGGTGAAGAAGGTGTCGGTATCGTCCACACTCAGGAAGGATTTGTAGAGATTATTATCCTTATATGTCGTGACGGTATCCTTATATGTTGTAGCCATCTTTTTTTTTAAGTGCACGTTTCGGTATGTTCGAACTCGGCTGAAAGCTTCGATATACAGCTTCAAACACCAGCGTATCTGAATTTATACCCAGCGAGAACAAGACGAACCAGTCGCCGAACGTGCGGCACTGCAGCAAGGGCGGCCCAGAAAACGCGAGTTAAAGACAGTTAAATGAATTCTCCGTGACGAGAGCACCGCGCACCTGTATAATAGGACAGACGCAGTCAAGGGCAGACGGAGGGAGGACCAAAACCAGAGGGACAGGAAAATCTTTTCGTTCAGGATATTGAGTGGGAGTACCCAAAAAGTGTCGTGGTTTTGGCGTGAACTGCTGGGACCGAATGTTTTGAACAGACACTTTGTCACCAGGGGGAAAATGCGGTACATCGCTTCTTGGCCCGACCTAATAACCTCGAGGCCGTAACCGATAAAGGGTCCATTTAGGAACGTGTCAAGCTGGTAGATTTGTGCACACAAATTGACCATGGTCAGCAGTTTGCAGAAGGCGAAAGCCAGGGTGTAGGGTCCGTTCCTGTTGAATCACACAACGAATTGGTCGACAAACGAGTCCATTTCTTCGGGCCGTCCACACGCATTCAGTTGATCGACTAGCCAGTTCATTCTGCCACCCTCCCTGAAACGCGGAGCGTAAAATGACATGAACTGAAAGAAGGGAACGAAGCAGACCCACTGGTAGTACTGGTGGTGGGTCACTCCGCCGATGGTCAGGACGATTCCCGGGTACGGTTGGTGGGAATATTCGTTGACGAGGGTGTCCGTCAGGTGAACCAGCAGTACACGTTGATGACTTCGGCAAACTCTTTAAGATTGAAACAGAAGCAGTTTATGGGGTCTCCAAACTGCTGCCTACTGTCACCAGAAGGCTAAAGGCAAGCAATGGGACGGCCATCACTTTACAGTCAAGCTCAAAGAACAGGTGGTCGGTCATTGGCGCATCCACCTTTACCACTTTGCGTAACGAGGCAAACAAGTCTAATATGGCGGGTCTGAGCTTAAATAAGAAGGACGCAAGCAACCCACTCTTTTATTTTTTTTAAACGATGGACATACTGCTAGCACGTCTTTCCGAGCTTCATGGCGAAAGAAGGCGGCTGATGAACTGAGTCTTGTCGTTGAGGCAAGGCGTCGTAAAGTACTCGTGTACAAATCGCGTCGACGACGGGAGATGCGATGATTCGGACGCTACGATGTGCGGCGGGAAAGAAGGCCGGCGAGAAAGGATAGAGCCGATGATTTGGATGCTACCACGTACAACGGGGAAGATTGCCCGGTTGCGGTACAAGACGTTGGTGAAAGCGCTTGCCCGGTGGCGGTACAAGACATTGTTGGCGGGGAAGATGGTATACGCGGTGAGGTTTTTATATTCAAGCCTGACGGACCGTTCGAACGTGGCCCGAAAGGTTGGGGCTAAAGGTCTTCTCGTGCAGGGCATGCTAAGATTACTATGGCGCCTTGGATCTCGAAGAGAAGAACTGGAAGCTAGAATGAACAAGCTTTCGTGGCACCGAGTCTTCCACCGGCCACCACGCACACCGGAACACTTCTGGGATATAGGTTTTCCGGACGTGGCGAAAGAGCCGACGCAGACTCTGACTCTCCGCCAAAAGCGAAAGCATCTTGTATTTGAACAGATAATATCGATCGAATGACTAATGGGGATGAAAGTAACTTTTTATTTAAAATCACAAATGGATTGTTGAGTAGGTTACAATAAACGTGTATAAAAAGACGGACTATCAACTTGTTTCCCTCGTCTGAAAACTTGTGTAAAGTTGAACGAGTCATTTTCGCGCACAATGAAAATAAAATTCATTGAAGGGAACATTGGAGCCGGGAAATTGACAGTAGTCGCCAGCTTGGCAAAGTAGTTCCCAGAATTCTACTTTCACTCTGAACCGGTGAAGGAATGGACAAATTTTTCCGGTTGTAACATGTAGGAATTGTTATATCGGGACAAAATCCGCCACGCGCTGAGCTTTCAGCTTTTGGCCTACAATACATTGAAGAAGATTCGATTGAACGCTGTCGAAAAACCTGGAGTAAGCGTGCTGCGAAGATCGGTGAAACTGCGGTGTTTTGTTTTACCAGACTGTTCGTCGATTTAGGTTACATCACCGAATCTCAAAATGGATACTGCGAGACATGTACGACTCGGACAATTTTCTTTAGTGCTCTATTTGAAGACCAGTCCTCTAGAGCGTTTCAAAAGGACGGTGAAAAGGGCCAGACTGGGAGACACGAACATCTCTCTCGAATATATCAAACAGCTGCACGAGACACACGAGAAATTCACACGCGAACATTCTGCAGCCATCATAACCATCGATGGAAATCAAAGTAAAGAGGTTGTTGCCAAATGTGCAATTCAGGAGTGTATGAACTTACTGAATCTTGCGCATAGTCGATACTGAACACTTTAAAATTTGAATTTGTAAGCGAACATGTGCTTGAATAAAATAAATACGATGCAACTATGAACTTTCCCGTTTTATTTAAATTAACGCTATTTTTCCGATGGCGTCCAACAGCACATCGTAGCGGTGACTAAATTCGCTTATGGTATCTTGTAGCGAGGCTCGTCTCTTCAAGAGCATGGGCAGCACTTTGAGTGACTGTATGCAGTGGTGCTCGTGAAAAAAATCAACGTGATACATGGCACCCTTACAAATACCATTCGGATTGTCACACCGTTGAGGACCACCGTCTCCCCTAGTTTTCATTTTTGAGTTGAGAACGGGTTCGGTACTGAGGAGGCAAAAATGCGAAAAGGTCACGGTGCCGTGAAAAAAGTTGAACATACCAGAGAGCAACGAGTCGGCCAGTACTTCATCCGTGTTCTTGAAGGTGTTTACCGGAAATGGTGCTCGACGGATGGATGGCCGAACGTTGTGTTGACTAATCTGTTGGCCTCGTTGACGTACCATGCCAAATTCTGGAAATGACCGGCCTCGTAAAAACCCATCTCTCTCCTCTCCGGGCAGTAGTATATCATTTTGGGGTGAAATGCCGTTGGGAAGACGGCGGCGTCCAGTAGGGCTCTAAAAATTTCAGTACTTTTTGCAAATAAGATAGAGTAACAGCCAGAATCGTGCAGAAATAAAACTACACTACGTTTCGGGAGGACAACCTCCCGTCTTCAGGTAAAAACCTTTTGCCTGAAGACGGGAGCTTGTCATCCCGAAACGTAGTGTAGTTTTATTTGTGCACCATTCTGGCTGTTACTCCATCTTATCCAGTAGGGCTCCTCTGCACCTTCGGAACAACTTCGTCACAGAGTCGATCATTTCGCCCCTGGTCAGGTTGACTGCCGAAGACGGTGTCAGGGACCATTCCTTGCCGCCCTTTGAATAGACGCCGACCACCTAGCTCGTCGTGGTCAACCACCAGTGCTGGAGAAACCGAACGATCGAGTATTTTGCCACTAGCGATCCGTACAACACTTTGGATGGCACGTTGCTGTGCCAATTGTAAGCGTGTGGATTGAGGTGGTCGTACAGGCCACAGTCTCTGGAAAAATAGAGGCGATCGCTTTCCTTGTCACAGTTCTTGGAGTAGATGTTTTGAGCGTCGAGTGGTCGACGCTGTAGCGATCGAATAAATCTTGGTCGTTGTTAAAAATAATTTCGTCGTGTAGAGACTGGAATTTTGGGGCCGTGTGCGCTTTCCTCTTCTTGGATGGCATCAGGTGACGTTGTTACCACTTTTTTTAATTTAATGCATAATAATGTATTTTTGAAAATCAAATCAGTTGGTGAACTGAAAACATTACAATTTAACTCACGCAGACCCATGATAATATACATTCAATGATGCACTCAGAGTTCCAGACCCACCCTTAAATGAAATCGCGGGGAATTTACACGTTGCGTATTATTTTGAAACTCCATTGAACTTAGTGTGCAGAAAACGCCTGGAGAATTTGCATGTGCGGCGTAACCTTTGATGTAGATCAGATGAGCGTACTAAAGTTGGTTAACTAATTTAAAAAAAAAATCATGACAATCCATCACATTGAGAGTGTTTAAATAATCTCGAAAATATGAGACGTGGGTCCCACGAAAATCGTTTTGTGCCCCCTCCCCCCAAGGTCTTCACGGTTCGGGATGGTGGTTATGTGCCATATCCGTTTGACTTAAGTACTCATCGGTTACACTTACATGAAAAGAATGCTGCAGGAAATGAAGACGATGTTCAAGCGAGAAGCGACCAGATATGCAGCACACGCTCAACTTCATCACTGGCTCTTTGGCTCGTTGAGGTAGGAAACATCATGCAAACTTCACACCCATCCATACATTAATTATACTTTAAGCTTTTGTATCGGTAGCACTGCCAACATTGCCTGTACATTTGCTTGAGATACCTTCTGCCATCGGAGTAATAATGCATGTAAGTAATTGCCACCACGATTCTTGAACTGCTGTTATGTTTCCAGAAGTTGTACCCAACTCGTCTGACATCATCCAGCTCGTATACAGTAATGAACATGGTTTATTGGTAACGTAAAAGGGTTCAATTAATCACCTCCTGTTAATGAAGAAAGGCGATTTAGATAGTACAGCATGTTATAAACCAAAAGAGCTATTTTTCCCAATTAAAAAATAAACTGCAATTCCAATGCAAAACTATCCCTTGTGACGTTGTGTTCTGTTGTCCACACATGCGGGCCGTTTTTCTACACACTTTTGTCTGCGCGCAGCGCTCCCTGCATATAAGGCAAATCCAAACAAATCGCGCTACCCACTTATAATTAGGCATTAACCTAGCTGGACGGACCCTTTTGGACATCCATATAATGTCAAGTGAACACTACCTGTTGGGGGGTGGGGATGCATATGCCTGTTAGGGGGTGGGGGGTGGTGGACCTTAAAAAACCCCGACTTTGTGTTATATAGATTTTAAATTAATCTTGAATGTTATCGACTTGGATGACGGAGGGGGATGTGATAGCTACCCCATGACGAGTTTATTGTCCTTCTACATCCTTGCTCATTACACATGCGAAATTTCAGGCCTATCGGAGCATTTTTCAATTTTCCTGCAGGGTGCCAGCTTTTGAGGGTAGGGACTTGGGCCGGTTTGGTGGAGTGGTTATTTTTGCATAACTCAGCTCTATACAGGGTGTGAACGGAGGCGTGTTTATGCTTAAATAGACGCATTGCTCCCTACCGAGTTTGGTGATGGCCACATTGCTCCCGTTTTGAGAGAAAAGGGTCCCTTTTCTGCTTACTTTTGTCTGTGCGCAGTGCTCCCTGCAGGTCAGGCAAATCCAAACAAATTGCCCAATCCACTTCTAATTAGGAATGCACCGACCTGGACGGACCCGTTTGGACATCCATAAAAAAATGTCAAGTGCACGAAGATGCTAACTTTGCTGTCTCCTTCTCGGTTAACCCACCTGTTCAGCAACACCCCGCGTCTATACCCATCTTTAATAAGGTTACATGTGTTACGTATGATGGGCGTTTCCAGGCAAATATTCAGCTTTCATAGTTTTTTTTTTTCTTTTTTTGCGATGCGGCAGCCTCTGATGCAGGTTTTGTTTATTTTTTTTTCACAAAGAAACCGAATTTCTAAAGAGTCCCAAGAGTCTCCTAGCTGCAGCTATAAGAATCTCCGTTTAACAAAAAAAGTTAGGGGTAAAACGTTGAGGTTTTCCGTAACTACCCCCCTATAATTTGTCCAAACAACTACAATTGACACGCCTTCTTGTAATGAATTTCATTATTCATAATGTAATGTTGATTTGAGGTCTCAGAGCTTTGCGGATGGGATATTGGGGGGGGGGGGGTTGAAGCCAACGACTTTCGGACAAAATTTCCCAAATCGGCAGGTACCAAATAGGCACACCTTGTAGCCGTTGACCGTCGACTTCGAGAGACTGAAATAATTCCAGCCTGTTACTGTCAACTGGGGAAGGGACAGAGCGTCAGAACGCCTGCTGTAGAGCAACGAATCCTGGACCAGATAGAGGCAACTCCTTTAACCAGTACAAGAAGAATTGAAACAATGAAAGATGTGTCACGTATGACTGTCTGGAGGGTTCTGCACGAACAGTTGCTGTATCCGTACCACCTCTCGCCGGCCGACTATCCAGCACGAGCAGCATTTTGCTAGTGGTTTATGCAGCAATGCCCCGAAAACCCTATGTTCATTTCGTCAGTTCTGTTCACTGATGAGGCAACCTTTACCAGGGATGGCATCATTAATTTCCATAATAACCACTTGTGGGAAGAGGAAAATCAACGCGGCATTATCCCTGGTAGAACGTTTGGGCGTCTAAATGGTGAAACGTATCAACGGTTTCTCGAACACGAGTTGCCTGCCTTACTATACAGGATGTTCCACTGAGTATCAGCCATCGAATGTGGTTCATACGTAACGTTGCTCCACCACATTTTAGCCCTCTGACAATTCCTAAATCGTGCCTGCCCAGCTCGATGGATTGGTCGAGGTGGACCGCATGTGTGGCTCCCACGTTCACCAGATCTGAACCCACTTGACTTTTACTTGTGGAGACACCTAAAGTCACTTGTTAAAGTTTGACCAGATCTTTTACGTACACCAAAGGGGGAGTGGGGGAAGGGAAACCTTTTAAAATCCTGACTTTGTGTTAATATATATGGCTATTATTTTTAATTAATTTTGAATGTCTAACCACTTGGGTGATGGAGGGGGATGGGGTAGCTATCCCATGACAAGTTTATCGTCTTTCTACATTCGTGCTCATTACACGTGCAAAGTTTCAAGCCAATCGGAGCATTTTAAATTTTCCCTTAGGGTTCAAGCTTTTGGAGGGATTAGGCCGGTTTGGTGGAGTGGTTATTTGCGTGTAGCTCAGCTCTACCATAGATTAGAAAGTTAACTAGATACACCGTCTTACTTCTTCCCGTCCTACGCAGAGCTCTGGCGGTAGTTGCGGCTACTAATACCTCTGCCAATGCTTTGCCTTCTGCTGCTTTGAAGGCAAAAGCATTAGCAGAGGTATTAGTAGCCGCAACTACCGCCAGAGTTCCGCGTAGGACGGGAAGAAGTAAGACGGTATATCTACTTAACTTTCTAATCTATGGCTCTACAGTGGCGCACGGATGCGTGTTTGGGCTTAAAATGTGCTGGGTGACTACGCATTATCCCCACCGAGTTTGACGATGGTACCTTGTCTAGATACACGCATCAGTATACACGTTTCTGCTATCCTCGGTATCGGTGAATAATCCTATGGGAATTAACATGGTGGTGAGCGGACTAGCATAATTAGAAAAATTAGAAGATACTAGTAGCACATTTGTAACGTTATTGAAGGTCAAATTTTACTTTGAACTGCCACTTAGCTGACATTCCTACACAAGTTAATTTTTGTCAGGTGGGTCATTGCTGTCTATTTTACTACAGTTTAAGCTTTTGTGCCGCATTATTATTTTTTCTCCAAGTACCTGAAATGTGCCAAATTATGCTTCAGGTTATAGACACTGGCGCTATGGCGTCGCGCTACAATGGTTTCAACCTTGACAATTGAATTGATGTGATGTTTTTTGCCTAACTAACTAGCGTGTGTCTAGGTTCAAGCCAGTCACTATTTTGGTAATGTTTGTGTCAGGGTCAATGAGTACAGTCTAAGAAATGTGAGACTTAAAGGGTAGAAAACAAGATTGTAGAAATCACTAGTAAGTTGATAGCTTAAAGGTCAAGAAATCGGAACCTTGAACGTTAAAAAGGTTATAAGGTTAGACACGCCCACATTGACATTTGGACAACATTTAGAGTTTCTTGTTACCACATTAACTTAAGACATCCTGATTGAATTATAAAATACTGCAGCGTAAATCCATAATTTGCTAACAGACTACAACAGCGTATCCATTCAGACACAAGCATGCAGGTATGAGTACTCTGTCACTATTTTTAATCTTTATGGGGAGGCGCAGGATTGATGCTGAATAACGTAACTTTACCAGGCTTCCCATGTGTTTTAAGTAAATTATTTTTAAATACAAGGACGTGCACCGGAGGGGGGGATCTACAGTGAAGGCAAATGAAGGACAATAACGGCTAACAAAGTGACCAAAGAGGGGCAGGAATGGTTGAAGTCGCGAGGCGGATTGGCCCGGGTGTCAGGGTCCCAAATGATACCCGCGCCCCAGGCCGTCGCCCCCCCCCCTCCCCTCTATAGTCCAGCTTCAACTTCCCGATCCTTAATAAAAAAAAAAAATCTGTAGAAAAAAATACTGATTTTGTCGAGTTATATAATTTTCAGAATCTAAATAGAATTCTAAAACCTTCCGTGGAACGTCGGAGTACTCGTAGTGCAGGCCGATAGATATCGTTATCATGAAACTGTTTAAATTTACTCCCGTTAGCCGTCTGGCATATACCGCAACCGTACTGCCAGGCCCATGCGACGCGACGCGGCTTATTCACGGAGCTGATGATTCGGCAAACTGGCCAGAACCAGAGAAACGGGGGTGGGGGTTTAGCTTTAAAATGTGGAAGTATTTTGTAATAAAACTTCTAGGCCTAGTCGTTTGGAATAAAACTGGGCAAAATATTTCACTATTTTTCATCCTTCGGTAGTCTATTTTTTTTTAAAGTCTGCCTCCGGCAGGGGAGGGGCGACCCCCTTGAATACTGCCCATGCTTGCACAGCAGTTCATCGTCTTTCATTATAGCCTACTGGTAAAAAATGTCCGCTTAGGCACGCTGTACTCTGTACGCTGTACGCTATTTACGTAAATTCTAAACTGAACTAGGGTTAATTTAATTTGGGAAGAAAATGCCTAAAAAACATGATGCAGTCACAATTAAGTTTTTACGAAACCTGCTATCCTGAAGAACGAATAAGGAAAAAGCACCCCGCTGGGGAAGCTTGCAGCGCTAGGCTATACCCTAGACCCTCTAGGTTGGTTTTAAGGAGCCGTAGAGACGGCGCCTTCCTCCCTCCCCCGAAGAGTGCCCTCTGGCAGCCCGGGACCTGCGCCTCTTGGCTGCCAGTCCGCCTCTGTACTGAAGTCCCATAAAAGGGAGGAAAAAAGAGGTTAAAACATCAAAAACGTCCCCAGAAAAAAGTTTGCCCCTGCTCAGGGACCTGTGCACATCCCTGTTTATGTACATATTTGGGTGATATTTTCTCCTGTGTTGCGGATTTTTTTGTACATTTTTTCCTACATCAACTACATCAGACCATACTGCCAATAAATAGTTACAGGGTGAGGCAAAAGTCTGGACACACGCAAATAACTGCCGTTATAGTGGTCCTGTTATAATTCTGAAGACATATTTGTAATGTAAATCAGATATGGCGAAGTCAATGAAGACATTTTAATGACCTTGAACACGTAATCAAGGTCATCCAAATTCTATCTTCCAAACGGCACAAGATACAGCGCAAAAGTGAATTACAAAGTTGTACGTGAGCATTAAACATGACAAAACAGATTGAAAATCGGAGCATTATGTAGTCACGAGGAAAACAAAATAATCTTCTCTGAGCGTTTTAACTGCCAAGCAGTGAAGCTTAGGGGCTGCCTTTACAAACTAGTGCACGTATATGATCAGTCTTTCCTGCGTCATTCAATGCAAGTAAATGAGTGTAGTTCAGGATGCATTAAAAGAAAACAACGTATGATACGTTTTAGGCCTAAGTATTGAGCCATTATTCACAACACAGAAAGTCACGTTCGGTATGTGATCATTTTTTGATTTTACATTTTTTTCGGCGCTAATGTCCCTGTGAGTGACAGGTCGTGGGTATTCACATTTACGAATACCCTCACTTTTTAATAACACCATAAATCATTATGACATTGCAGATTACTTCCATTAAAGAGTAAATTAGAGTTTTGGCTAAACAGGGAGCAACTAACAATATTTTGCGTCACTGGCTCATTGGTATAGATAAGGATTTATATTTCTGCCACCTGGGAGTACCCAGATTTTCCTTCCAAAAAAGGAAAAAAAAGTGCTTTCATCGGCTTTTTTTTTCAGGAGAAACGTTTACAAAAAAATGCAGGATAAGCCTACGATAGGATAGTCTGAAAATAAGGAGGCACTGCATAGTTTATAAGTGCCGGCATCTGTATGGTAAAATAAACCATTTTTTTTTTCTGGGGAGGGATCGGAAAATAACACCCCACTTTACGACCCCCCCCCCCCTGCTACTAGAAAACGTACAGTATTGGACATTAAATTTTACCCACCTAAAAAGTTGGCTTCGCTGTAGTGCCCGTTTATGCAGTACTTTCTCCTGTCAAGGAACTGCATTGTTGGTCATGCATTGTTTCGTTTTCGGTTGCAGGCCTTGTTAATAATCCCTGCGTACCAACCTATGACGTCAAATCACAACAATGATTTTTCTTTGAATCTGAACTCTTGAGGTATAAGCAAACATCGTCATTTCATCCGTGAACTGTAGTGAAGACGGGAGTTTGTCTAATTAGTTTATCAACTATACTAGTTTTAAAGCTTTATGAATGCGGTCTCTTCCCCTCCTACATCATGAATCCCTCAAAATCCTCGCACTGCGCTCTCTTCCCACCCCTTCCCCTCCTACTAAATAAGTTAGCATCCGAATTTATTTCTTTTTGGATATTTAGCAGGTTAAAAAAATTATGATTATGTATAGCGGAGAGCCAAGCTAAAACCAAAGAATTGATGAGAATGAAGAGAAATGACACTGCAGATCCGAGTTCTATTACGGCCGCATAATGCGTATAAATATTTTTGGCTAGATGGCAGTCCCGGATGCTACGAAGGGTGTTTGTTTAATTTCAGAGAATGCTAGGTCTGTCTACAGAGGTTAAAAACCGCAACCACTGTTCTGGTTTCCAACTATTTTGAACAAACTATTTGAAGTGAGTATAGCATTTCAAAACTGAGGATTAAAGTTTGCTTGTTATCGTGGCCTACACAACTTTCAAGGTAATGCTCCCCAAAAAAAACAATTTTTCTTCCCGAAAGAGCACAGCTTTTTCTAATGCATTTGTTGATGCGTTGCCTCCTTGTAAAGGCTAATAATACTGAAATAGGGTAAAATTCGAAATATTAGCCAGATAATAAAGAAAACGTTTCGAAAGTAGTTAACTGGCACAGAGCGAGGTTGAAGGTTGAGCAAAGCTCCGCTATGATCGCACTCATGCGAAAATCACAAAGACTATTCAAACCACACTTTGCATGCATTAGCACACGGGAGTCCAGACAAGGTTTATAAAAAAAAAAAAAATCCGGAATTGGACGTGGGTTGAGGAACCTTCAGGGTGACAAAATGGGCCAAAACTCAAGAGCCAAAATCCAGACAACAACGAGACAGTGAGCCGTTCCTAATTGTTAAAGGCATCCAATCGTTAAAAGATTGATTATTGATGATAAGGAGGCGGCGTGAAGGCTTCGGGCCATGGCCCTAAATAAAATCATCATTCCAGCTTCATTAGCAGACATGTGTCTGTTGACTGTAAGCAACTAAAAGCATATTTTGTAAGGCTGGGCTGATCCCCATTACCGATTCAGAATGCCTTGCGTAATTCCTTACCGACGTTTGCAATATCGGTAGAAATCGGGAACGGTAGATAAAATCCAGATAGATCGGTAATACACCAAATTGAAGATATTTTCACTTCCCGTCGACCGATTTTGACGTTTGAATACAACATTTTGAAGGTTTTTTTCACCAGCTTTCCAATGACCCAAACCCCAAGCAGCTGTCTCTTAATGTTTAGAAATTAGAACGCAATTTTTTTAATTTTACTGGGGGTTATGACCCTGCTACCCTGGCAGCCTTTCCCTGGTGGGTACCCTAGGCTACCCTTTTTGGCCAAACAGCAAAACACCAAAGAAAGACACGTCCGACAGTGGAAGTGACGACGGCCCTAGTCAAAAATGAAAAGGAAGAAGTTACTTCATGTTAATTCCATTCACTTTTGTCAAAAAGGTGTCTTAAAATTAATAGCCAACCAGCCAGTATTTACTACGCGTACTTCTTGCAATTTGTTGACATGAAAATTCAGTTCATTAACACCATTAAATAAACCAAATAAATTACCAGATAACGACTGGATTAATGTTAACTGTTGCTTTGTTAGTAGCTTCCAAGTAGCTTATAAGCCAGAAGCTTACAAGTGGATGCCATTCCAAGATATCATTATCGCTTCCTTTTCCATTCGTTGTCACATGGCCTTCACGGAGAGCCGTTGGTTGGTTGTGATTTTATTATTACACCGAATTAAATTTACATTTCTTTTATGTAATAAATATTTTGTGTATACACACTTTGTGTAAATATTCTGTGTATCAACTTATAGTAAATTACCAGTCATAGATAGTGTTCCTGCCATAAGTTTTGGCTGGTTTTGGACTTTAACATCTAGCCATGGGCGATGTCGCCGTGGTGAACGTTGACGCTATTACATCCGATTATACTTTACACCAGTTGCCGTACGTTCTATCGAGGTTAATGGTACGTAAACAGAACGAGCTCTGAACCAGGGGAATGGCAACACATGTGTAGCGATCCGGTAAAGCTGCCGCAAACTCTTGGAAACTGCCAACTTATTACTTGCTGCACAGCTAGTTCCATTTGTACTGTAAAGAATGACTTATGCACCAAATTTCATGCTTTTTATTTTTCTTCTTGTTGGTAAAAAATTATTCTGTCGTAGAGATCTAAACCAAGAACCAATTTTTAAAACTTTTAAAGATTTTAATACAACCAGCAACATGTGTATTCATCCTATCAATGAGTTCATTGACATAAACGATTTGCCAGAATAACTGGTGTTGCGGTTAGAAGCTGAGGCCAAAGTAGATGATACTTACGTCGAAACACGGGATGATAATGGGTAAATATACGTATAAAAACAATTGTAGACCACAAGAGCTTTTAAATGGCTCAGATTGGTAAAACGGGAAAAAATTGTTACAGTGATCTGGATCTAAACACGGATGACGACGTAATTTTCATTCAAGAAATAATTACCATAGATGTTCATGAAGTTATAACCATCAGTGATGATGAAGGTGATGATGAAATAATCATAACTGATTGAAGGTGAGGAAAGTCCTTATTAATTAGAAATTAATGCCTTGTAAAATCATCATCAGTTTTTTTGTAAATATCTTTATAATAATATCGGAGACCGGCTAAAAGGAAAAGGAAAAGGAAAGCCTAAAGGAAAACCACTTCTCCCCTCCTCGCGCCCGCATTGAAAATGAACCCTCCCACTCTACGTCCAGCCAAAAAGGAGCTAGGCATGAGTGGTCGATCAATCTGACAAGTCTTCGGGAAGAGTGGCGGGAAAATGTCCCGGGAAATGTGTCCCGGGAAATGTGACCGGCCCCGGGCTTCCTCTAGTTGTATATAATACATATTGAAAATAAATTAACTGTTAAAAGAACAATTTTCATTTTTATTCCCGAATGTTTTTTTAAGTATTTACCTAGATTCTGTAAATATTTCCTATTCACATAGAGTATAATTTACATTAGGTGTGAAATGTAGTCTTTAATATTTGCAAGTTAAGTGAATACAAAACTGATGAAAGAAAGAAAGAGGAAAGAAAAACCGAAGATATTTATCATAAAGAAAAAAAGGAGAAAAGAAAAACCAAGACTATTTAAATAAAGAATGGTTAATAACAAGGGATATTACATGTTGAGACATGATGTCGGAATGACCCTTCGATCTGACGATGGTGCTATTATATTCAGAAGAGGCTACCATACGACCAAACTGACTCGTGTAGAATGGATGAAGTTTTATTTCGTCCACAAGGCAAACAACAAAAGGGTTTTTCAGGATGGGCGAGTGCAACAGATGTAAAGGAAGCAAAGTATGACAACTTATCGTTGAGCGAGAAAAAGAAAATTGTAGTCCAGTTCCACGGAAACGATACGCAAGTTCACATCATTGACACTAAACTCGGAATATTGTTTAAACTCACGCATAATGAGTGGACAGAATTCCTCCGAAACATGAGGGAAGTACATTCTGCAATATTTTCAAGCCAAAAACTGTTAACTGTTAACTGCCATTAATGAATTATTTGTTTGCACAACTTAACAGAGTTTCCTAGCGTGTGATGTTAAAAAGTTTAATTTTGGGTAAAACCTAAGTATTGTAATAAAAAAATAATTTTTCAGAGTGCGGAGGATTGTGTAATAAAAAAAACTACAATTTGTTAATAAATAAAAGTTCTAAGTTTAAAACTACCTTCCCTAATCTTGTAAAATTTATTTTTTGTTGTCAAAGACCAAACTAACATAAAAAAAAATATTTAGCATTGAGAAAAATATTTAATAAAACATTTAACCAGTTTGTAGGCAATAAAATATTCCACTAAACAAGAATAGGGTTTGTAATTTTATTATTTTTTAGAATTACCCTTATAGGACATAACACATGACATTATATATTTTGTTACTTTCATTGGTTACAAATACTTTGTATCAATCGATTACAATTACTCCGTCAGCAGTGACCATGTAATGGACACTAATTTCTTCGTCTATTTCTTCATCTTCATGACAAATGTCTACTACTTCGACCTCGTCATTTATGTGTGTTTCTTCATGACTGTCACTGGTGACCTCGTCTACAGTCAGATCAAGATCACTGTAACAAATTTAGGTTTTACCAAACTAAATCACTTTAAAGTGCTTGTTGGTAAACAAATTGTTTAAAAAAAATATATTTACCCATTATAGAAGTCGGTGTAGTCAACTTCGGATATCACAATCTCGTCCACTTGAAAATTCGTCTGTTTCGGGTAATTCTTCACTTTTCACAAAATCCCTGACTACGGGAACACACATGATGAGCTGTGGTGTGAGTATGAAGAGTGACACTAATGGTTGCCAATATATTCTACATTCTAGCCACATGAACAGAGGATCAATGGTGAGAGTGGGTGGAACTGGTTCTTATCTCTTATCAGTGCCGCTTCATTGATAAGATTGCAAAAGGATGTAGCATTGGGTTACGCATTTTTTAAAAACCGTACAGTATGCAGTCTGCGCATTACATATAGAAAAAATTTAAATAAATAGGACTTGTAAATATTTTAATCACACATTTTTTTAGACCAAAATTTTGTTTAAGTCAAGTGCCCCTGTTGGAAAAAAAAACTCTATCAAAGTACCAATTTAATTTAACATTTAATATTTCAATATTTTATTTTATCAGAGTCCAAATTATTTTTTTTAATAGAAAAATGTTTTAGGACTTAGAAAATATTTAAAAAAGCTAACCGGTTAGCCCTTTCGTGTATATGCTACCATTTTCTAATGAGAATGTTACATACGCTGTACACGCATTATTTATAAAGGATCTTTAAATATATGGAAAAATTACTTTATGTGAAGCTCTACTTCTTATCGGCGACAATGGTATAATGGTCAGCATAGCTGCCTTCCGAGCAGTTGACCAGTATTCAATTCCCGGCCATTGCATTATTTTTTATTCTTTAACATGCCTTCGTGGCTTGTTTAAACTCCATTTTAAAATACACACAAGGATTACACCCAATTTGATTTTCATTTAGCTGTCGTCATCTATAAAGAATTTTTAAATGAAGATACGGAACAAAGACTTTATGTGAAGCGCCACTTCTTGTCTGCAATGGTCGTATAATGAACAGCATAGATGCTTTCCAAGCAGTTGATCTAAGTTTGATTTCCGGCCATCGCATTATTTTTTATTCATTTATTATCCCTAGTGGTTTGTTTTTTCTCCATTTTAAAATATATGCAAAGTTTATACTCGATTTGATTTTCATTAAGCCGTTAAATCTTTAAATAAAGATATAAAACAAAGACTTTATGTGAAGCACCGTTCTTTGTCTGCGATGGTCTTATGAATTTCAAGCATTTGATCCTGGGTTGATTTCCGGCCATCGCATTATTTTTTATTCATTTATTATCCCTAGTGGTTTGTTTTTTTCTCCATTTTAAAATATATGCAAAGTTTATACTCGATTTGATTTTCATTAAGCCGTTATTATCTATAAAGGATCTTTAAATAAAGATATAAAACAAAGACTTTATGTGAAGCACCGTTCTTTGTCTGCGATGGTCTTATGAATTTCAAGCATTTGATCCTGGTTTGATTTCCGGCCATCGCATTATTTTTTATTCATTGATTTGCCTTCGTGGTTTATTTACACTCCATTTTAAAATATACTCAAAGATTATACCCGATTTGATTTTGCCGTCGTTATCTACTATAAAAAATTTTTAAATGACGATACGTAAGAATGACTTTATGTGAAGCGCAGCTGCTTGTATGCGATGGCGGTATAATGCTCAGCATAGGTTCCTTCCAAGCACTTGATCCGGCCCTAGAATTTTTTTTATTCATTTCTTTGACTGTGTTGTTTGTTTATACTGCATTTTAAAATAAATGCAAAAATTAAACCCCAATTGATTTGCATTTTGCGGCTGTTATCTATAAAGAATTTTTAAATGAATATACGGAACAAAGACTTTATATGAAACGTACTTCTGGTATGCAGGTATGCAATGGAGGTATAATGGTCAGAATGGCTGTCGTCCTAGCAGTTGACCCGGGCTTAATTTCTGGCCAATGCATTTTTTTAATTTATTAATTTGGGTTGTGGTTTCTTTATACTCAGTTTTAAAATAATGGTATAATGGTCAGCATAGCTCCCTTCCAAGCAGTTGATCCGGGTTCAATTCCCGGCCATCGCAAATTTTTTTAATTTATTTATCTGACTGCGTGATTTGTTTATACACTTTTTCAAAATATATGCAAAAATTACGCCCCATTTGATTTTCATTTAGCGGTTGTTATCTATAAAGGATCTTAAAATGAAGATACAGAACAAAGACTTTATGTGAAGCCCAATTTCAGGTTGCGATGGTGGTGTAATGGTCAGAATGGTTGTGGTCCAAACAGTTGATCAGGGTTCAAAACCCGGCCGACACATTATTTTTTTATTCATTTATTTGAATTGCTGGTTTGTTTATACTACATTTTAAAACACACGCAAAGATTACACCCTATTTGATTTTCATTTAGCCATCATTATTTATAAAGGAACTTTAAATGAAGACATGGAACAAAGACTTTATGTGAAACGCTTTTTATTATTGGTGATGGTGGTATAATGGTCAGCATAGCTGCCTTCTGAGCAATTGAGCAGCGTTAAATTCCTGACCATTGCATTATTTTTTATTCACTAATTTGCCTTCGTAGCTTCTTTATACTCCATTTTAAAAAATCATACAAAGATTACACCCTATATGATTTTCATTTAGCCATCGTTATCTATAAAGAATTTTTAAATGAAGATACGGAACAAAGACTTCATGCGAAGTGTCATGGCTTGTCTGTGATGGTGGTATGATAGTCAGCATAGCTTTCTTCCAAACCGTTGAACCGGGGTCAATTCCCGGCCATTGCATTTTTTTGTAAATTTATTTATCTGACTGCGTGATTTGTTTATACACCTTTTTAAAATATATGCAAAAATTACACCCCATTTGATTTTCATTTAGCGGTTGTTATCTATAATGGATCTTAAAATGAAGATACAGAACAAAGACTTTATGTGAAGCCCTATTTGGTATGCGATGGTGGTGTAATGGTCTGAATGGTTGTCGTCCAAACAGTTGATCAGCGTTCAGTACCCGGCCGCCACATTGTTTTTTATTCATTTATTTGACTTTGTAGTTTGTTTATACTACATTTTAAAACACACGCAAAGATTACACCCTATTTGATTTTCATTTAGCCATCATTATTTATAAAGGAACTTTAAATGAAGATATAAAACAAAGACTTTTGTGTGAAGTACTGCCGCTTGTCTGAGATGGTGGTATAATGGTTCGCATTACTCCCTTACAGGATGTTGATCCAGGTTCGATTCCCGGTCATCGTATTTTTATTTTTCATTTATATGACTGCATTGTTTGTTTATACAACATTTTAAAATACACACAAAGATTTCACCCCATTTGATTTTCATTTAGCCGTCATTATCTACAAAGGATCTTTAAATAAAGATATAAAACAAAGACTTTATGTGAAACGCCGCTCATTGTCTGAGATGGTCTTATAATGGACAGCATAGCTGCTTTCCGAGAAGTTGACCCAAGTTCAATTCCCGGCCTTTGCATTATTTTTTATTCATTTATTTGACTTTGTGGCTTGTTTACACTCCATTTTAAAATATATGTAAAGATTATACCCGATTTGATTTTCATTAAGCCGTAGCGATCTATAAAGAATCTTTAAATGAAGATAAAGAACAAAGACTTTATGCGAAGCCTTGCTTCTGATGTGCAATGGTGGTATAATGGTCAGCAAGGCTGACGTCTAAGCGGTTGATCTGGGTTCGTTTCCCGGCCATCGTATTTTTTTATTCATTTATTTGACTGTGGTGTTCGTTTATACTGAATTTCAAATAAATACAAAAATTAAACCGCATTTGATTTTCATTTTGCGGTCGTTATCTATAAAGGATTTTTAAATGAATATGCGGAACCAAGACTTTATGTGAAGCCCTACTTCTGGTACACAATGGTGGTATTATGGGCAGAATGGCTGTCGTCCTAGAAGTTGACCCCGGTTCAATTTCCGGCCGATGCATTTTTTTATTCATTAATTTGAGTTGTGGTTTGTTGATTGTACAGCATATGTAACATTCTCATTAGAAAATGGTAGAATATACACGAAAGGGCTAACCGGTTAGCTTTTTAAAATATTTTCTAAATCCTAAAACATTTTTTCTATTTAAAAAAAAAATTAATTTGGACTCTGATAAAATAAATATTTTTTTATAGTATTAACAGAGGCACCTGACTTAGACAAAATTTAGGTTTAGATAAAGTCTATCATTAAAATATTAATACGTCTTATTTAAATATTTTCTAAGTCCTAAACATTTTTATATTAAACTAATTAAATTGATACTTGATAGTGTTTTTTTTTCTAACGGAGGCACTTGACTTAAACAAAATTTTGGTCTAAATAAAATGTATCATTAAAATATTTACAAGTTCTATTCATTTAAATATTTTCTATATGTAATGCGCAGACCGCATACTGTACGGTTTCTAAAAAAAATGCGTGAACCAATGCTACGTCCTTTTGCAATCTTATCAATAGAGCGTCACTGATAAGAGATAAGAGCCAGCTCCACCCACTCTCACCATTGGTCCACTCTAACGGTCACGTGACTAGACGTAGAATATGTTGGCAACCAGTAGTGTCACACTTCATACTCACAAAACAGCTCATCATGTGTTTTCCCGTAGTCAGGGATTTTGTGACAAGTGCGGAATTACCCGAAGAGACAAATTTTCAAGCAATCGTGGACGAGATTGTGATGTCGGAAGTTGACTATACCAACTTCTTTAATGGGTAAATATATTTCAAAAAATAATTTGTTTATCAACAGTGCTTGGTTTAGTGTTGTAAAACCGGAAATTTGTTACAGTGACCTTCATCTGACGGAAGATGAGAGCACCGTTATTTCTGAAATAATCTACGTCATTGACAATCATGAAGTAATAGACATAAATGATGAAGTCGAAGATATATACATTAATGTCGGTTACGTGGTCACTGCTGATGCAGTAATTGTTATAGATTGATGATACATACAAAGTATTTGTAATCAAGAAAAGTGTAAAGAAAGTATTTAAAGTTGATTGTGTACAAAGAAATGTCATGTTTTATGTTCTGTAAGGGTTATCCAAAAAAAATTCTAAACCCTATTCTTGTTTAGTGAAATATTTCATTGCCTACAAACTTTAGATATTTTATCATGAGTCTATGAAGTTGATGAGTATCCAACTCTAACTGATTCAATGCACTCTAGCGTATGATCAAAAACCCCATACTGTACGGATGCGAAACCTGTTGCCAGATGCTTGAAATAAGCTTAATTCGTCTCGAAACCCAAAACTGAAACTCGAAATTCTGGTCGCGCGAGCAACTCCATGACGCAATCACCCTTAAGTGCGGAGCTGCTTCCTTTTTTGACTGAAGCTCGCCCTAGTAGCCAACACTTGAATATTTATTAAAAATAAAAGATACGAGTTGGAGTTTAACTTGAACCAGTAACAATTATTGTATCACACGATTATAGACTAGCACCTTTCTTGACTGGGCCACTGCCAATAGACTGAATTGGTTTTTAAAATCCCTAAGACTGTGTACAGAACAACACGTAGCACAGGACTCATTAAAAGCTGGAAAAGTACAGAACTGAAATAAAAAGCCGTGTGAAGTTAACTTAATTTTTCAACTAGGTTATTTTTTGTCACAGAAGGCATGTTTCACCTTAAGGAAATGCTATAACTTATTTAAAAAAAAATTGTAGCTCTCATCTATTTGTACTCAAGGGGTAAAAAACAGTATTATTGTTTTTGCAGTGGTACCTCTAATTTTACTTTCGTCAGCAACAAGTAAACCAAGCAGATGAAAACAAGTTGAAAGGGTCGGGGGGGGGGGGGGAAAGTATGAATCAATAGCAAGTCTAAACTTGGCAACTTGGCGTTGGTGGCCTGTTTAGATATTTTCCTATGTTCTCTTCTACTGTACAAACTGTATTTCAAATTAAATTTGTTCACTTTAGTTAAATTTATGAAGGGATTTCCATAATAGTGCTGGCCTTGACGTTAGCATGGCCAGCACAGGCTAACACAGCATCATGCAGCACAGGACTAACTAATAGCTGGAAACATACAGAATGGAAACAAAAAGCAGTATGAAGTGAAAATTTTTCAACTAGGTTATTTTCTGCCATAGTCAGTATGTATATAAAGGCACGTTTCGCCTAAAGGAAACGCTATAGTTGGGTTACTCATTGTGGTCATCGCGAACCAATAGCTGAGTGAAAAAAGTTGGTCTGATCGGTGACTAGCATGGGATCCTTGACAATGTTGCTGCCATTCAGTACTGTCCAGGGCATTGTGACAGACTATCAGTGGTTACGGAATAAACTCTGACCTATTCTGGACGCTATCTCTGCCCCCAAAGGTGATGGGATGTTTCCAGTTCAATCCTTGAGGTTGTCCCTCTCCTTACCAAACACTGGTAAACCGTGGGAAAGCCATAGGGGAAAAAACTCAATTAAAATAGAACGTGGAAAATAAAATCGTGGGGCAAAAGCCGAGCGTAAACAACAGACCGAGGAAATAAACGACACGAAAAAAAGCGTGAGGAAATAAAAGAAGCAGGAAAAAACCACACAAAAAATCACCATATTAATGTTATTCAAGCCGTGACAACTGACCCACCCTAACATTAATAACTACAACAACTAAAATAAAAACAACCAACAAATGTTTTGTACTTTTATTCTTTTGGGCTTTTTTTGGTGGCTTTTTGTACAAAATTTTTTTTTTACTAAGTACGTCAAACGAAATAATTCCTTAATCGTTAGGAACAAGTCATTTTTTTGCGGCCGGGGGGAGGGGGGGGGGGCATCGGTACGTCATGGTGGGTCAAGTATTTTTTTGCTCCCCCCCGGGGGGGGGGGGTCGTAAATTTTCATGACCCACCAAGACGGAGGGAGGCAAAAACACACTGACCAACTGGGAGAAGAAGTCAGTTTTGGACCTCAAAAATGGCACTTACAGCAGTCAAAATTTGTAAAAACACCTTAGCTCCTGGGTGGCAGGCCCCTCAGACCCCCATGATGTGAGTGTTTACAAGGTTTTCAAACTATTACTACCATTACTGCAAGTATAGTTTTTACAAAGAACTTTGTAGAAAAACCTTGGCACCTGGTTTCTTGGATTCTTCTGTCTTTTAGGTGCTGACTATGTTACGGATATGGGCATAGAAGCAAACAGTGTGTTCATCGTACTTTTTGTATGAAACTTGACAAAGGATGCGTATAAGGAACATTTTATAGAACATTTTAAACCCAACATGTCTTTTCGTTAAACCGAGACACGTTTCTTACAACCAATGGTAATAGCGTGGAGAGCTACTTACTTTGAACACAGCACTAATCTTGGCTACAGGAATCATCTGCAGACACTCTAACTTACCAGTCCTGTAGATATGAGGAGAGCTGCAGGGAAGCGGCCAGAAAAAAAAATCAGGGGAGGCGTTTTAGTTATACGTGTGCTACACAGAAGCAAAAGCGAAAAATGAAGCGAGGCGAGGTTTATTTCGCTTTTGACAGAAGTATTGCGAAAACCATAATAGAAAAAAAAAAACGCCTCTTAAACTTTACTTTCAAACTGACCGAATGATGATAATAATTAACCAGTAAGCGGGAATTTGCATGGAAAATTTATGCGATTCTGCCAACTCCACAACTCGAATTTGCTAACTGTATTCATAGATGGTAGGGGAGGGGGAATTCCCCATGCACCAGACGCTACACCCCCAACCCCCACCCGATTTCGAAATGTGATTTCGAAATATATATACATATATATATGTATGTCATATATATATATATATATATATATATATATATATATATACATATACA
>JAHWFP010254086.1:42208-53651 GCA_023313725.1 Lithobius niger
CCAAGCAGTTGATCCGGGTTCGATTCCCGGCCATCGCATCGTTTTTGCTTACGTGTTTTTCTATTTGTGACTCCTTTTTAAGATATACGCTATTTTAGTTGTATTTCACTTCAATATATTGCGATTTTATAATTGTTTTTCTCTGTTTATCACATAATCCTTAGACGCTTACGATAAAATAATCCTCAGCTTCAGCTAAAGCACCATCTCTACAATTGAAATTGAAACTAACTTTTTTTTTTCATGGTTACAATTAAAAGTAATTTTTTTCTCATTCTTCGTAGACGTTTTATGTCTTTGCCTAACGTTTCTTGGTGCACGTGCTACCTATTTCAAACTTTCGTCTAAACAGTTGAGGGTGCCTTTATGCAACAGACTCACGTTTGCATTCTCGCAGCTGGAAGCTAGATATTATCTGGAATTCCAACATGGCGGCAGTTTTAGCTCTGCCAGATCGGAACGAAAACAGTCAATAAGTGAGTGCTGAAGAGACTGGGAAAATTGTTTCGTCAGGAGGAATTCTTTATCTTATTGTCACATATTATACAACTGCAAGCATTCACTCAAATGATGTCGGATTTAACTATTCCAAGTAGCGTTGCTACCATGGCAACGAGACCTTTACCGTCGCAGTTAAATTCTATTTGCGAGAATGCAAAGGCGAGTCGTTGCATAAACGCGTCCTGATTGTTGATGGGTAAAATGAAAGAATTCGTGATTCAGCTAAACTTATATAGCCAAACCAAACTAAGCCAACATGTTTATGAAAATTATTATACTGGCTGTTTTTTTTGGGGGGGGGGGGGATATTTTCCCTGTTGTCTGGTGTTTTCTATTAGCTTGTGCAATATCCAGCTACGAGTCTGCAGGATGCAGTAAAAATTTCAGTTAACTGGTAGTAATAAAACTGCTTATTTAACTATGAATGAGATTTTATAACCATATTCTTAGTGACCCGGGATCAGTGGTGGGTTTATCGCAGGGGGGGGGGGGGGATCCTTTAAAGGTTTGCGCTGTTCGAAGAATTATATGTTTCGTACTATATACGTCTACATACTATATACGCCTGCCTGCACGCATCTGGCGCCACCCCTGCCGAGTCTCAATTCAATTGATATGGTACTCATGAAAACAAACGATATTTAAAAAATTTGTTTGTTAGTCTTCTCTAAGCAAAGATAACAATCCATTTATTTTCTTTCAATCACCATTATCTCCAAAGGAGGTTTAAAAAGAAAAGGAAGAACACGATTACATGATAATCCCCTCATCCGATGGTGGTATAATGGTCAGCTAGCTGCCTTCCAAGCAGTTGATCCGGGTTCGATTCCCGGCCATCGCACTAATTTTTTTCTTTCCGTTTTCCCTTTGTAAGACATACACCACTTTAGTATCATTCCTCTTCATTCATTATTTTGTGATTTCCAAATGTTTTACTGTTCATCACATAAATGAGATCTTTAATCCGTACACTACACCAAAAAAAAAAAAAAAAAATTGTAAGCGAAAAACCTGCCAAATTTAAACCATTGTACCATGTAACCTTGTATTTGAAGCGAATTGTAGCTTAAATGTACCCTTAGGGCGCGTTTATACAACGACTCGTCTTTGCATTCTCGCAGCTAGAATTTAAATGCGATGGCAAAGGTGTGGTTTCGACATCGTTTGAGTAAATGCTTGCACTCTTGTGACCCGTGACAATAAGATAAAGAATAACTCCTGATGAAACGATTTTCCCAGTCGCTTTTGAAACCACATATTGACTGTTTTCGTTGCGAGCCGGAAGAGCTAAAATTTCCGCCATGTTGGAATTTCAGATGATTTTTAGCTTCTAGCTGCGGGAAGGCAAAGGAGAGTCTTTGCATAAATGCGGCCTTAGACTTGGAACTTATTGCAGTGGAGCGAGTTTTCTTTTAATGTCTGTGGTGGAAATCCAATACAAATGTATTGCAGGTTGTGAAGCTCCAGTTAACGCTTACATTTTTTTAGTATTAAATTTCATAATAGTAATAGCATCCTTGGACTAAGTCTACAAAATATAGGCAACAGCACAAATCATAACCCATGGTGTAATTAGGTCATCTACCAAAACTAGAATGGTTTGCTTTGTGACTCTTTTTCTTGAACATAGGAAAAGAAGTAGATAAAACCACATCAGATGGCAGGCCTTCCTCACATTCACCACGCGACGATAGAGGAAGTGCTTCTGACAGTCCATAGTAAGGTATAAATTAGGTTCGTATGGACTCCATACGAACCGGATTTATAGTCAATCTACAAAGGCAACCTCTAATAGGCACGTTTCCTCTGATCACAAAAAAAACGACACCACTACCAAATGCCGATGTTCCCCTTAAAGTTGTGCTATTCTAAATAAAAAACGCTACGTTTCGAGTATAATTTCACCTCGTCATCAAGTGCATAAAATCCACAACGGCTTCGTCAAACACATAGAAATACACAAATCATGACGGCCTCAGCATTGGTTGACTTCATTAAAATAAAAACATATGTGACAAGTAAAAAAGGAGCTAAGCTATACCTGGCCGAAAAAGGACCTAAGCTATACCAGGCCCCTTTAAGTTAAACAGTGGCCGGCACGTAGCCTTACACAACTCAAGCGAGCCGAGCTTTGTAAAATTCAAACGTTCAGAAGTCCTGGTAAAAACTTGGTGAGCAGCTGCTGAACAGAATCAACGTGATCGATGTATTTTTTTAAATATTTATTTTATATTTAATTCAGAGTATATTTATTTTACATCAAAAAATTACAGTATCGTGGAAAGATGTAACCGTCTGTAAGTAACTGTGCTTAGATTCACTTATAAAAGTAAAATGTAAGAGCAACACTAACAGCAAATGAACAAAGAATGCACTTCAGAAATTTGTACGTACATTTATAGAAGTGCGCAATATAAAACTTATCATCCAAGACTTTTGAAAAAAAAAACAATAGGGTTGGCACCAGACATACACGTAAATAAATAAACAAATAAATAAATAAACAATTAACTTACCAACATTTCTTTGTATAAATTAATGTTAAAATATTACCAGGACAGCATAGGCTACTTAATCTAAATAACTTATTCTCTCATGATCCTATACTTATCCACTTAATCGTACAAAATCCAGACCTTGTTAGGTTCATAGTCTTCAATGATTGCGTGACTTTCTAAGCTTGGTTAAGTCACTCCATTACTTGCACTAACAAATTTAGCGTCCAATACCAAAGAATTTTTTCACCTTTTCTTTGATTCCACTTTCGTCATTTTTGGACTTGGCCACTGCTCTTTTTATTTCATCCTCAAGTTCTTTAAAGGGATCAAACTCTTTGCCTTGGTTGACCATCTTCTGAATCATGACTGCTCTTTTGCGTGCATTGGTTAACTGATCCAATCGTTGTTCCCATCCAGGCTTCCCTTCCATTTTGGTGGCTCGTATCAAAAGATCGATATATTCCACTGCTGTCAAAGGGTTTCTCTTCATGGCTATTTCATCTAAGCGCAACAAACATGTTCGCACTGTCTCTATATCTTTCAGTACTGCAATTTGGACTTTGTTGTATTCTAGAGCAATACCAGCCAGAAGGTTTCCTTTTTCTGTTAAGTTCTGATTGGCAAGATCATATTTCTTTTTCAGGTCTTCAATAGTGACTTCTTCTTCCTCCATATACTCTTCAAAGAAGTAATCGCGGTTTACGTGTTTCCTCCAATCGCAATGGCCACTACAAACAGCACATGTAGTGTCAGGCTTGCCGCGGTCACGCATAGCCGCACACCAAAACTTTTCATTGTCATCAGAGATCTGACATTGTTTGTGACACGTGATATTGCAGTTGAGGCAGTTTGTAACATACCGCCCTGCTTCGGCAAAGTAGTGACGTCTAGTCTTGGGAACTTCAACTCTCCTTGTGAACTGCTTGTTTGCAATTTTTTCTGCCTCGTACTGCTCAATTATCAGCAGTTCTTGTCTCATTTGTATCAAATGGTTGACCCCAGAGTTTATGCGTTGCTGAAAAGACTCTATACACACTTCCAAACGATGGCGTTCACCCAGAACTTCTCTGGTAAGTTTTAAACTTCGAGGGCAAACATTGCGAAACAACTTGAAAAATTCAGAAAAACTGTCCTCAGCTAAAATCCAAAACAAGGTATCAAAATTCTGATTTATGCTGGAAGAGGCATTAGTCGCAGAATCAAAACAACCTGTGCTCTTCGGTCTGCCATTCGATACCATCTGGGTGAAAACAGAATTGTTAAACTTGAAGAAATGTTTGTATGGCAGTTTGTGGGATTTGATGGCATCAAGAGCAGGTGGTGGTCTACCATCAGCAAAGGTTAACATCATGAAAATGTTGTCAGATATGTCACGACCAAAAATTGACAAGATAGAATCAAAAACGTATTTCTGCGTGTCAGTCAAGCGAGCCACTGAAGCTTGGGCAACAAATCCAACGGCATCTATCTGGTCGATGGCTTCACATCCACGCATCTCAAAAAACTCCCGTATCTGCTGGGTGATTTTATCATCTTGCTCAATACCTTGTGTGTCGCCATATCCTGGAGTATCAATGATCACAAGGGTGTATGGAATCAAAGATCCTTGCTGCCAGTGGATAGTATAAGCAGTGATATACTTGGTAAGGCTGTCAGCTTGACCTTTCTGCAGATCTTCGTCGATAAGTTTGAACCTGTACTTGTCTTCAAAACGGATTCCAAATAAGTAGTTAACCATCCCATTTATAAGAGTTGTCTTCCCTGATCCAGTAGCACCGACAACTAGGATAACTTTTGTTCCATGAGTTGTAGCGCTAGGCTCGCCAACTTCCAACTTTCTAAGTTTCATTGTCACATTGTGGTACGTTTCTCGGAAAGGCAACATGTACCAAGCAGGCAGCATACCATGAGCAGGCGAGATGAGTTTGCATTCGTGAAGAATTCTTTCTGCAAGTGACGGCAGTGCCTTGGTGAAGAGCTGTTGGCTTAACGGGCTAAATTCGCTAAGTCCAGCTTCACAGACTGCAGCCACTTTGAATACATAGGCTGTATTAGGTTCTAGTTGTGTAATTCTGCACATCGGTTCTTCTGATATTGAAACTGCACGAAACCATGTAGTTTCTTCAACGTCTGATGCAAATCGGTAATTAATGATGTACTGGTCGATATATTTAGAACCACTTTCTGGTTTAGCCCATTTCAAACTTATTTCATACTCTGCACTATTTTCTAATTCTGGGGGTCCAGGGGGTGACGGGGGTTGGAACAATTTTCTAGAACCATCAGTGAACAAGAAAGTGTCTCCAGGAGAATGGCCAGTGGTTTTACGGTCTGCACTGGCCATCACTATACTTTTTAGCATAGGATTCCCCTTATTAACGGTTGTAAATTGAGTAAATAGTCCAGATTGACGGCGAAGTGCACCAATTACATTATCGTTGTCAAACCAATGTTCTTCGTAACTTTCAGATGAGTCAATATTGTCCTCAGTATTGTCTAAATATTCAACCATTTCTTCTAGAAAAGGATGAGATTTACTAGCAATGGTGCCAAAAGACAAAGCCAATACATATTTTACGCTATTATCATGAACATGTTGTTCAATTTCACCAGGTTGAGAAGCGAATGCACAGTCCTTCAGTGAAGAAAGATACTGTTCTATGACTTTTGATTCTCGTTTCTTGGACTCAAGCCATGACTCCAGTTTAGGAATGTCGAATGGTGACTTTTTCAACTGTTTGATCACATTAGCCAGCGCCTCTTCCATTTCATCACCACCTCTTATTTTTGGCAAGATGTCGACCAGCTTCTGCTGATATTCGGTCACAAAACGAGAAACAAGGGATCTGTATTTTTCTAGTTGTTGCTTGATTCCCTGAAAATACAGAATGAATTGCTTAGGTGATCGAAATGTTTAAAACAATGCAACACTGTTGAAAGGTTACCACTATAACATACAGTGCTTCTTAGCATTCGGATTGCAGCTGGAAAGCTATAAAACATGTGAAAACACATTCTGTATGCTAAAACTAACTCCTGCTGCGCACTTAATTTTTGCTATTCACTGTCTACACTGACATGCTCTTCTCTCTGGTGTACCTTTATGCACGGCTTTTTCTTCATTAATTATTGCAAACACTCAACTGATGAAGTTAGAAGAACACTCAACGGATGAAGTTAGAAGAACACTCAACGGATGATGTTAGAACACTCAACTAATGAATTGAAAAACATTATTTAATGTCTGTAGGCCTTTTTGAGACACTGTACTATATGCTATTAAACACTGCCACCCATTGTGAGTGAAAACAGAGAAGTAAAGTTTGCCCACAGTGTGACAACATGAAAGGTGAGTTTGAAAGTGTAAAATACTGAAATATTATTTTAAAACCACATTCCTGAGTAGTTTGTGCGTCCACCACCTTTATCATTTTTTTGTTTGTGTGTGAACAACCCGTCCTGAGAATTGCTCGGCACCACCACCAACGGACGGACGGATGGATGGCGTTGCAATAGTTTTTTCAGCCGGTCAGCCATACAGGAGACTAAAGCTATGGCTCGGTTATCAAAACCTACCATCCCTACAGCAGAAAAAAAAAGCATTGAAGAATCACAAGGTTGGCTCATAAGGAAGACTCATTGGTCTTTTCAACCATTACTTAAAGTACAGTAGTGTTGCGTGCACTTTTAGGTTTCGTTTTTTGCTTGATGTTTTTTGTACATTCATTTCTGATAACTTCCTGAATAATGACTAGAACTACTGTATTGGTGCATTCATGATAAATGAATATTTTGATATTGACATTCAGAATTCCAAAAAACCGCTGGCCAATTTTACTGATTTATGAACTTAAATCCACAAATAGAACACAGAACGTATGTAGAAAATTTTAAATTACTTGGACAGTGAGTTAAAAAGTTATTATGGAGACAGACAGACAGAAAAACGCCTGCACACAGTGTCGGAGTGGCCCCCCTTGAGGACCCTCGGCGCGAATCCTGAAAGCTCCCCCTCCCCCCTATATATACTTTATAATGAAAAATATAAATATTTTATCCTGAAAGCTACTATGTATATAATGGAAAATGGAAATATATAATCTTGAAAGCCTCCCACCGGACAGGTTTTTTTTAAACCTTTTTTACTGAATAAAAACACAAAGAATACACTGAAGTTGGCAGTGACAACCTTATGGACAGCCGCGTCGTGTGCGGCGCACTACTTGTTTCGAGTTTGCGTTTTTAAGTATACTGCTAAGAGAAAGGGTTAAGAAAACTTGTTAAGTCCGAATTTTATGATTGTGGTTAGTTTTACTTGCCTGTAGATAGACGGCGTAGTATGCCGTTTCGATCTTGTTTGTAACAAAGCTATGTGCTTATAAGTGTGGTACGCTACTGAAAAGTATTGTTATCGTTGACACGAGTTTTTGTAAAAAGGTTCGGAGCAAAAATAAAGCATCTTTTTCGGATCATTCGATCCATCTACTCTTGCCTTTTCCTGCTCATTTTCTTATTTTATCTTTTCCACCAGCATTCGTATCCGGCTTCGCCCGAGTTTTGTTTTGGCCGGGATTTTGTTGGGCCAGTGGTGTTTCACAGTTATCGGTGGGTGTGGCCTAAACGTTGAAGGTAACATGCAATTTCGCTTATTGAGGTACTCCTCTATTCCTCCCATCCTGTACGTGTCCTCTACCCTGCTCTTTTCCTCTTATCCTACTAAAAAAAACTTACCTCGTATGGTTCAGTTAATGCGTAATCATATGCTTAATGGTAATAAGATGTACTAGCACCTCCCCCACCACCCTCCCAAACAGACGCATTGCCCCACACACGGGCATTTTCCGTTCAGGCCTTCCTCCCCACTCCCAGTTTATCGCTTTTTTTCGTTTTTTTTTCCAAATTAATTTTTCCAGACTGGTATTTGATACCTTATTATATTTTCTCTCAAGTATTCCATTTTTGTTATAATTTCTGTGCGTATTGTCAAAATAGTTGTTTTTTATTACAGTAAAATCTCTCATTTGATTAATATTTAAGACTTTATGATCAGAGAAAATCTTTTTTGTGGTTCTTGTGTCCGGTTATTTTTTAACAGTATCTTACCCAATTTATTTTGCAAAAATTGTGACTTTTTTACAAATGAATCGGGAGCAAAACCATATATTTCAACACCAAACCTAATTTGGCTAGCTATCCAAGCTTCATACTAAATCATTTGTTTATTTTTTTTCATTTACTAGTTTTCTTATCTGGTAGAGTTTTACCATCAATTTTCTTTCAAATTACTTAATAATATGTACTTTAAATTTACAGTGCTTGTCTAATAACATCCCTAAGTATTGAACAGTTTCAACTACATTAATTTTCTTGCAAGTTTTATCACAATCTGTGTCATTGGCAGTTTCTGTACAATTTTCTGTGTGAATGAACGTGTTTTCATTTAATGTAATATTTTTCCTTGGTGAAGATAAATACATTTTTTACGGTTTTACTTTTGTTTATAAACAAATCATTTTCTATGAACCAATAGTTTATGTTATCAAAATTCCTCCTGCAAAGTTTTTTCCATACTATTTTTGTTACCGTTTATTGAAATCATGATGTTGTCATCAGCAAAAAGCACTACTTGAGATTTGTTAATAAACCCAACAACCAAAAAACCTCTATGCCCATTGTTAACCAGAGTTGTTTTACAATTGCTAAGCATCCCAGTGTTCAACGCAGGCAGACTGTGAGCGTATATTTTCACAGGTTTCTTTGATCAAATCGAAAGCAAGAAACCGTTTTATGACAAAAGGGGTGGCGAGTACTCATTTTGCCAAGGAAGGGTCTGATAAAAAATGTCGTACATTTATATTTATCCCTTCAAATAGGATGTTGTCCAAGTTTGACAGTTCGATGTATGATGGCACAGAGCGCGTGTATGGTGATCTAGAATATATGGGAGATTAATATAATCTTATTGTGCATTCTTATCTTTTAAATGTGAGTGGAAGTTAATTTTAAATTTTAGTCATTATCAGTATAATATTCAGCAGCCTCTTTCTCTGTTCTCTACTATATCTTGTTTATACAACATTTGCCCCCAGAAAACACTTCAAAATGCCTACGGCCGATAGTTAGTTGTAGCATTATCTTAGCATTTTTTCTATTGTTGGTAGCAGTTTTTAGCACAATTTTGAAGAGGTGGTAGCACTTTAATAAAAAAAAAATTAGTTTTTTAACCTGGTAACACTGGAAGTCACAAGGGGCACAAGACACCACAAACCAGCAAAGGATGAGAAACTCCTTTCCTCTGGCTCGCACTAAACCATGCGCAATGGCTGTTTGCCGTGACGTCACCATGAGTTAGCCAATGACGAACGAGGACAACGGCTGTTTGGCTGTCTGATTGGACTAGACTAGTCACGTGATATACACGTCACAGCAGACAGCCATGGCGTGTAGTATAAGCGTCGCTAAAAGAAAAGCCTTGAAAATGCCATTAAAATGAAATGATGGGAATTTGTAAAAAGTGTTCAGTCCATAAGTCCTGCAAGGCAGCAAAACATAAATTAAAAACATGTCTTTGCCGACACTCTTTCTGATGCCATGCCTACGGTTGGGAAAGCATCACACCTCTGCAGTATACATGAATTCTCCATATTTCCCCATCTTGCGCTGTAAGTTTTGGTACCTCTCCCAAAACTTAGCCCATGATTTACTACTAAAAAGAAAATAATATCAACATTGTATAGAAATTCCGCTCCTGATAGCATGCTACAAAACCACAAGGGCGTAAAGCAGCACAATCATTTTAATTTTCGAGAGTTAGTTCCCCTCTTGGTCACAAATAAAAATGACACACAATAAAATCTCCAAACACAACAGAGACACACCCAGTCAGTAAGCCACCATGGGTGTGTCTCTGTTGTGTTTTGGAGATTTTATTGTGTATCATTTTTATTTGTGACCAAGATGGGAATTAACCCGCAAAAATTAAAATAATTGTGCTCTTTTATGCCCTTGTGGTTTTGTGTCATGCTATCAGGAGCTGAAACTATACCATAACTCGCTCAGCTACATGTCTACCGTTTTTTTTTATAATATCAACCTCTTACACGAATGAATGGGAAAATTGGGGAAATTCTTACCGGAAATTTACAACTGACAGGTTCATTCATCAAGTCGTTGGCTGTAACCTGGATGATGGAGAGTTTTTCTAAGAGACGTTGTGTTTCAACCACCAGGTCTGCACTGATGATTCGTACTAGCTTCGCTGCGGTATTGTCCAGTTTACTCAAAGGATACAGGTAAACCTTCTTGGGAACGCCAAAGACTCCCCCGTTGTGAATTCTCGCCGTTTCCTGAACAAGGTTAGGAAGGGTATGGTAGACATCTACAGCATTATCAAATGTTGTTGGGTTCTCTTTCAAGAATACGTCACCGTGAAAAGTGCAGTGAAATTTGTTCAGTTCATTTTGTTCGTCTTCTTGGAGCGTGGCCGAACCTTTGCCATCGACGTGAACTCCTGGTATGCGATCAATGATGGCTTTCAGTTGACCCTCCACTTTACGACAGTCTTCAGTCGACGACAACTGACGATCGAAAACAAAAACAGCGTCGACACCATACTGTACCCCAGTAACAACATGTGTGGCCGTTCCTTTTTCAAAGACATCTTTGTAGCGAATATTTTCAACCGCTAGATGATCCATGGTAAGCTGCTGGAAGAAAGTGCTGCAACGGTACTTCAGTGTAACTCTGGCCTGCCGATGCGAAGACTTCTTGTTTTCCAAGTACTTCCCTGAGCCCTCCACTGACATGAGACCGCACAGGAAGCTCAACTTAAGATTGGCATCAATGTCGAAAGAATGGGCTTTCTGGTCTAGGGTGTCCTCTGTAATTACTTCGAACTCGCTGCATTCACGTTTCTTCAAGTCTGTGTTGTTTTGCAGCACTTCTCTAGACCACAGTGTGACACCAGGTATAACATTTTCACTGCGACAATCGTACAACATCCCTAATTCTAAAGGGCGCCCCAAACATGCCACTTGCAAAGGTTGATCGTTGTACATACTCATAGTGCTTCAAAGTGTGACCTGAAACAGATAAATATCCATCTTATTAAATAAAACATACCCCTCATTAGCTTATTGCAATGTTAATTTTCACAGCAGTTAATTATTAATGCAAATTCAGTGCAAATTTGTTGTTACTATTCGCAATGACAACACGTTAGTGCAATCGCCGATCGTTTCCACAGTAATGATCAAAACCAGGAAAGAAAAATATGAATTGATGAAACTGTTCAAGTGCGGAATGTTGCTACAAGGTTCCTCTTTCGAATACTAAGTATTGCATTGGTGGATATGCATATTCATAATCAGTCACTGACAACAGGATTTTAATAATAATAATAATAATAATAATAATAATAATAATAATAATAATAATAATAATAA
>JAHWFP010254086.1:53661-73208 GCA_023313725.1 Lithobius niger
AATAATAATAATAATAATAATAATAATAATAATAATAATAATAATAACAAAGTTTGCTGTTTGGCTTCTCTGGTTATCCTCAGTTAGTTACATGTTGCAATGCTGGTCAGAAAAAAACAGTTAGACTTTAATTCGAAGATGGCTTCACAGAACAGCAGCGTGAATGAAAGTAGCCTATTAAAAGTCGTTGAGAAGCCACAAACAAGCTATTACCGTATGCCCTTTCATTTGTTGACCTTGGCGTTCAAAAGAATGACCCCTTCTTCGGCTAATGTAATGTGTGGAGTCGTTGGCATGGTAGCTGCTGTTTGTTTACTCTTCCCCTAGAAGACGTTACCCGTTATTGACGACCACTTTACGTTTTTTCTCAAACTGTTTGGCAGGGAAGCCACTCAAGCTGCACGACAGCATAATGCTTGTAATACCCATAACTCGTAAACGAATGATCCGATTTTCGTTCCATGTTTTGCATTGGTCATGCCTTGCCAATGTCTACAAGTTTCAAATTTAAACATATGTTCTACAAACCATGGTTTAAAAGTTAGATGTTCGATGACCTTGAAAGACTATGTTAAGGTCAGTGCTAATACATGATTCGTGGGGCCCCTATTCACCTTCATACCATGCAAGGTTTCACTGCTCTAGTATCAATCAGCTGGAATTGCTTGGGGTGTTCCGTCCTTTCTGCCCCACCCTGTATATTCATCAAGAGAGTGTCTGTAGACAGATTCGCACCATCAGTGAGTATTGGGAGTTGGGAGCCATAATTTCACACACTAACGACGCAGGATTCGTATATACGCTGAATATGAGCGGACCATTAGAGATTGCACATGCAGAAAACGCAACCTTTAGTACTAAACTAGATTTGTTGGTGTACCGAACAGCGTGTACACCGACATTTGCTTTGTATTGCTTTATGCGCGTTAGAATTTGGTTAGGTAAGAGAACCTAGTTTTTTTTTTAAATCAGCAAAATACCATTGCTTTCTTTTTTCTAAATAACCTTTTTTCTGTCAGGCTTAAAATAGCCTTGAAAGCTAGGATTTCAGCCCAGCCAATTGGTGGCTTAGTTTGAACTGTAGATAGGACCGATCAAGGCCACACTCCCTAAAGGAGAAGAAGTACTTGTGTATTTTGCCTATCTCCGGATCTGTAAAGGCTAGACCTAATTACAGCATTTTCATACTGTGAAATTTGAGTATTTCATACTATTTTCATACTGCGGCCGAGCTAAGTTTCAATTTTTGTCATAGTTTACAACTGAGTTTACAAAAGTATCTCGTAAACGAAGCAAACACTTTGCATTAGACCGGCCTTGTGAGAAAACAAGAAACACTCGTCTGAGAACGAAAGAAAAGATGGCCGCCCAGACTGTAACCCTCAAACCCAGCACTTCCCGTGTACCAGGGCGGACCTTTGCTGCAGACTCCAGCAGAGTTTAGCAGTTAGTATCCTTTCTGACTGCTGGCCTAAAGGTCACAAACATACACAAGAAAGTTGAGCAACTTGCTTTTTGACCTCCGAACTAGAAATAACGCAAGCATTAAATAAGAAATAAATCACAAGGCAAAGGATTAGTGTATGCAATCTGCATTAAAGTGTGGAGGTAAAGAAGCAAGTGTATGTTTGTGTTCTTAAAGGCGCCTGTTCACCATTTCGATAGCGTTGCCCTTATTCTAAACACAGCATTCACGTTCCAGATTCTCTGTCATCCAATAGGCAGATAGTGTTGCCCTTATTCTAAACACAGCATTCACGTTGCAGATTCTCCGTCATCCAATAGGCAGACAGTGTTGCCCTTATTCTAAACACAGCATTCACGTTGCAGATTCTCCGTCATCCAATAGGCAGATAGTGTTGCCCTTATTCTAAACACAGCATTCACGTTCCAGATTCTCCGTCATCCAATAGGCAGACGTGGGTCACGTGATTTTGTTTTAGTTATGAAAATCGGGGCGTTGCTGCGAATAGTGTTGTTCCATTTTTAATTTACTGCTATTTTCTTTATATTGCTCGAAGATTCTACGGTGCAGCATCTGGGAGTTGAAAAGATGAAAAGGCGCTTTTAAGGTCACTAGAATAGAATAGAATATGAATAGAAGGTGTTGGCCAATAAGCTTAGAGCTTTTTGAATGCCCGAGCGACAGATGTTAAGTGGAAGATACCACCATCATTTCGGTCATTTTTTTTTTGTGGCATGAGGAAGGAAACCGGAGTACCCGGAGGAAACCCTCGTGCAACTGGCGGGAAACAACCTGAGTATAACCCGTACATATACACTTCCCTTCACCAGGATCGAAGCCGGGTCTGTAAGAAGCCAGACATGTACAGCCGGGACCGTCGCCTATCGAATCAGACGCCCCAGTGCTCGCGGCTACCCATGCACTAAACTCGGCTCGAGCCTGTATAGCCAGGTCCGCTCCGCTAGGACAGTGAGGAGATCGACTGGCCTAGTATGCTGGAAGTTCCGGGTTCGGGTAGCAGTCAGGACAGTTGTCTTTTCTTTCTTTCTCAGATTAGAGTATCTTGTTTTCTCACAAGGCCAGTGTTTTAAATGCAGATCATTTTGCTTCTTTAACCTTGTACCTAGTGATTTATTCTTTGTTTGCATCTTATAAATTTTTAGTAAGATACTTTCAAATAGATTTTCGCACAGTTCGTCAGTGTCTCGAACCAGTTTCGCCAGTCTCATACATTAGAGACCTCGGGGTGACTATTGATCATGAACCGCTTTTCTTTCGACCAATTCTGAGACGATTGTTAGGAACGCAAACTCATTGTTTCTCCGCTCCTTTATGTCGGGGTTGCGTCCCGTTTCGCCAAAAAGAAAGCAGATTAACAGCTTTTGCCTCAGGGGCCAATCCAGTTTCACCAAATACCATTCACGAAATTTTAGGCACACGAAACATTTAAAATAAATAAACACGAACATTTATAACATGATAATGGTCAGACATTTATAGACAAATACCCGTTTTGCACACTCCTGTTTTACAAAATAATTTATTTCAAATTACGTGCCTCGCTCGCGCTGCCGCGCTCGCTGCGGCTAAACTCATAACATCAGAAACGCAACTAGTCATAAATTACTTCCAATTAGGCATGCCAAGTCCTGCAATGTTAAATTTTTTAATATTTTGATTCTACCTTGCAAAACGAGATTCTGCAAAACGGAAATTACCTTTTGGGAAAGGGTAGCCAGCATGTGTATGGTTACCATTTCCTATTCTTAAAAGAGAACCTTGGCAGTGACGTAGTGACGACCAAGCATTCTAAACAATATTTAAAGTACACGGTTTTCTGTTTGTTTTGCCAGTTATTAAAACGCTAATAAATCAATTGGTCTTAAGGAACGTTTACGCAACCACTCGCTTTTGCATCCTCGCAGCTAGAAGCTAAAAACCACTTCAGGACGGCGGTTTTATGTCTGTCGCCTCGCAACGAAAACAGCAAATAACGTGAGTTCAGAAGCGTTTGAGAAAATTGTTTCGTCATGAGGAATTCTTTATATTACTGGCACGGATTATAAGACTGCAAGTATTTACTCAAACGATGTCGGATTTAGCTAATCCATTTAGCGTTGTTACCATGGCAATGTCACCTTTACCATCGCGGTTGAGTTCTAGCTGCGAGAATGCAAAGGCGAGTTGCTGCGTAAACGCGCCCTTATTCCACCACTGCTTATCTTTGTTAAATGTTTGCCTTGTAAAGCCCCATTACATAGAAATGAGATATTAAACTTCGTGTACGTAAAATTTTGTCAAATTAGTTTTGGCAAAATGGGATTTGGCGAAACGGGATTGGCCCCTGAGGCAAAAGCTGTTAATCTGCTTTCTTTTGGCGAAACAGGAGTTAACCTATGTCGGAGGGCTTAGGTTATGATTAGTTGATTACCTGATTCAGTGCTATGATCCGTTCAATCCTCTACGGAGTCCAGTTTTTGGAACCACTGTTCCAAAAACGATGTAACGATGTTCCAAAATGATGTAATCATGATTGAAAATGTTCATCGTCGCTTCAGGAAAAACCTGCATTGAGCTCGCTAGTTTTAGTTACTTAGCATGACTTGAAACATTGAGGCTCCCAACCCTCCTTAACTTGAAGGAGAAAAAAAGAGTAGTACGTATAAACCAAGATATTTGTTTAAGCTCTTTCAAACTAGCATGCATGAATACATGTGGGTACAGCTTCGTCTGCTAGAAGTTTTGAAAATGTGTGTGACAAATATTTTCGGCTGAAACCATTTTTTCGTTGGAATGTTGATTTTCTAGTCTGCACTTTGCGCTAGTAATTAGAATTATACATTCAAGATTACATAAATAGGATGATAATTAATTTCTTCCGACCAGAATCGGTCCTTTGTTTTTCTGGCTTTAAAACAAATTTTTTTTTAAATATTCTTGATGCATAATATGTCACATTCAATGTGGAAATTTGCAATTATAGCTTAATAAATTTAAATTAATGGAAACCGAACCTGAACTCCAGTAAATCCAGCATCTTAGCGTTTGCTTTTCCGTTAGAGGCGCTGGTCAAAAATGTGTGGGGCAAAGTGGCCAGATAGTGAGCACAACGACCTCGTGCCAGAGGCCCTGGGTTCAGCCTGACCTCAACCACCCTTGGCATTTTCTTGAAGAGAAGGGTCCTATAAAGCCTCGAGCTCATGTCGATTGTGGCATGCAACAGATCCTAGGAATTCTGATTGGAATTACCCAGTAAAACAGTCCCTCTTTTCACCTTCTAGTTTTGTGGCTTCGGCAGGAACCCATCGAATCTTCTGGGTCTGACGTGTTCAGACCAGGCTGGCAACTTGAACATCGCCGAGACTCATGTAGACCTAAGTGCATACAAAGATCGATCACGATTGGAAAGCGACCGTTTGTACGGATAGGCAGTTTGAAAATCAAGCAATAGACCTTTCGACGTTTGGGGTCAGAAAGCCTTTGGTAAAAAAAAGTGAGTTTTGTTTCAACAACAAAAAATTCAGAATTTGTGTAGCAGTGAGAAGAGTGTTTTTTTTTTTTTTTTAACAAGAATCACTTACCCTTTCTGCTTGCGTTTTCGGATCAAACCAATATATATTTTTTTCGTTAATGTTTAATGATGTGAAGGATGGCAGAGTAGGTATATAATGACTTTGTTTCTGCACTTTAACTCAGCGACCGCGTGGCCTAATGGATAAGGCGTCTGACTTCGGATCAGAAGATTGCAGGTTCGAGTCCTGCCGTGGTCGAACCTCGTGATGTTTTTTTTTCGTTTTATTGCCGTGACGTAAATCGAGCGTTTTCATCCAACTTTGAAAAAAAGATTTTCTTAAGCTCAAAAGTAATTTTGAGAATAAAAAATGGGGAAAAAAGGATACGCGGGATATAATAATTATTAGCGTCAACCCAACTACACCAACCCACCCCTAAATAATTCGGTTTGTCATAATTCTCACAAATATATCTACTAGTGTGTCGCTGAGAAGTTAATATGATCATCAGATGCTTTTACAGGCCGTAATTGACAGAGTACATATCAGAGTATAGTTGTTGCAAAAAGGCAGCCTACTAGTAGAATGAGTCTTAACTGTAACAAAAATGTTGGCGATTTCAGCACACTGGGGAAAAGTTTCAATGCGCCAGAAATTGTTGCAAACCGTTGGAATCGTGTGAATGACTCCCGTAAAACTTAATATTAAATTGTAGAAAGGTATCGGTTATGGAAAAAAAGAGCCCGTAACTTCGTTGATTTCGTGTTACAAGCTAGAAAGTAGAAAGGGGAAAGGGTGTTCACGGACCTACACCGCTCGCAAGGAACGGATTATAATTCTAAAATTTCGTACATAGGTAAAGTGGTACAGGGAGTGCCGTTTGCTAAAATGAAGGCTGCAGCTAGAAGCACGTGCATCTGGAGTCACGCCCAAATGCGGATTCATTGTTACAAATATTGTTGTGATTGTCACCCAACTGTAGATTACAACACGTGTAATTGATAAGGATTTGTCAAAGTACATTGTTGTTGGAAAAGGCGTGAATAGTTTAATATTTGTTTCTTACCGAATTAAAAAATATCCTTTCCACCCCCTCTCTTCCCCAGGGGCGGCTCCGATGTTTCTTATAACGTGGAGCCAAATATCCCAGTAGTGGCGCCAGCCAACTCCAGATGGGTGGGGGAGGCAATGATTCCCCAACGGAGTGGAGGGGGGGGGGGCATTTTTTGTTAAAATTTGTTGTACTTTAGTAGGGGACAAGCGAAACCAGCTGGGGGAGCTGAAGCATGTTACGCTATTTGCGGGCCTATTTTCGGCTTCCCGAGACACGTTTGCACCACAATGTTAAGCAAAGTTCGGTTGTTTTTCGTAAATATTTTTTAGCATAAGAGGTCGTAAAAACGTAATTGTGACGAAAATTCTGGTTTTTTTTTATATATTTTATTTACAAATTAAATTTACCGATGAATTTAAATTTATTTTAAAAATTTATTAAACTAACGTTAACTCACTACATTATTTAGGTTTGAAAAGTATTGCTGCTTACTTTTCAAATGGTGGAAGATTTAGTTGACATTTCTGAATTAACTGAGAATTAGTTTTAAAATCACGGTGGCGATGGGCTGTAAGGAGGCAACGATGTTTTAATTTGCCACGTTTTTGTGGCAACCTACCATCACGGTGAACACTTCGTGGGAATTCTTTAACTATTCAGGATTCTGTTAGATCGACAAATTCGAAAAATTGTAATTTCTTCCGTAATAAATGTTCGGTTTACGACATATTCGAGCTCAACAATATTTTTGGGGGTTGCAAGCGACGTAGCAAATTTCATTCCAATCCAACACGTACTTTGGATTCCACCCAGACTACAAAAGTACAACATATTGCAATTTGGTGTCCGTTATAAGCTACAGTACGTTCGCTCCATCAAAAATATTCCCACCTTTCAATGAAGCCTAATGATATCCCATTTGATTAATGTGATAGGTCAAAGGAGTGCTTTAAAGTCAGTATTGTAGCCACAATACCTCAATAATGAATATATAAAAAAAAAACATCTATAGGTTGATCCCTAGTTGACGTACACAACCTTTCTGCCGCATTAAAAAAAAAAAAAAATTTCTACCATTTATCCAAGTCTAAATTATACACGTTTAACCCAATTAGGTCATTCGAGTGCTTTAAAAATGTAAGTTACAGAAAATGTAACATTTCGATACAAAATCGATAAATAGCCAATAAAACTCGCTTACCCCATCAGTTTTTTTTCTTTAATATTACCAAATTTTCTCATTATCATTTTTTTTCCCAACAGGTTCTGCACACAATATTCTCGTCCTGAACTTAGAGCCACGGTAAAAATGTAAGTTACAGAAAACGTAACATTTCGATACAAAATCAATAAATAGCCAATAAACTCTTACCCTATCACTTTTTTTTTTTAATATTACCAAATTTTCTCATTATCATTTTTTCCCAACAGGTTCTGTACACATTATTATCATCCTGAACTTAGAGCCACAGGACTTGTCTCGTCACGAACTTAGAGCCACAGGGACTTGTCTCGTCACGAACTGAGAGCCACAGGGACTTGTCTCGTCACGAACTGAGAGCCACAGGGACTTGTCTCGTCACGAACTTAGAGCCACAGGGACTTGTCTCGTCACGAACTGAGAGCCACGGGGACTTGTCTCGTCACGAACTGAGAGCCACACGGACTTGTCTCGACACGAACTGAGAGCCACAGGGACTTGTCTCGTCACGAACTGAGAGCCACACGGACTTGTCTCGTCGCTCGCGCGGCGCATGGATACAGAGTACTATACATTATATGTATCCATGCGGCGCGCGAACGACTAGGCAAGTCCGTGTGCTTCGAGCAACCACCAGTCAACTTTTTCTGTGAGATAGTTGACGAACTGACAGCTAGTTTTTTCTAAGGGCCTGCTCAGCCTGCTAAGTGGCTGCTAGGCCTGATTAATCACCTACTAAACAATGACAGCTGAATTAGAAACGTTATATTTTTTAAACTTAAGTTACTTGGCTAAAGCAACAGAAATTAGCTGTGGAAACGAAGGAACACAATGAAGCTAACATTGTGAACAGCTAAGAATGGAACGTGAGCAGCAATTATTAACGACAGAATTGATGATAGTGTCGACTTAACATAGTCGTCTAGTGCATGATGCCTGATCCAAAGAACCGAGTTCATTTTCCAGACTCATGATGGCTGTTGTGAGATTTATTTCGGACTACAAAATTCAATGTTGAACCCATGCCACCCCAAAGAAGTCCCACTGATGACGTTACTTGCGAAATCAAGTCCAAGTAGTTCGTACATGACGTCATGTTTAACTACCCGTTGTCACTTCAAAAGTAGTACCCACTGTTTGCTGAGACGATGTTCTGAGACCAACAATATGTAACATAATAGTAGTTAGTGTACGTCATCAATTGTAATGGCTCGAGCTCGCTTGGCCTTCAACCCGATGCTCTCAACAATAAGACCCAATACAAAATTCACCCGCCACGATCCTCCCGTCGGCCGACACCACAAGGTAACTTTCGGCCTATTTAATTAGAATTCCCTTTTTGCCCCTAAGTCCTGAATATAAATTCAAACCATTCCAATCCTGTTGCAAGTGTTGATGCTCGATTTTGCCACCCAAACCAAAGAACAACCCGAATGCTTGCGCAGTTCCTATTCTACCAGACCCTAAGTAAGCCTAGTTTCCTTGACATTCTGAATTAGGGCTCTAAGCAAATTCAAAGAGTTGATCGTGTTAGTCAGGCTAACTTGCGCCCGCCAACGCTTCTTCATTTATAATTAAAATCACCATGCAGACTGAACCACGACTTACTACCTTATTTCGCATCAGCTTAGTTTAAACAGGGATCCACTCAACCCGTAATAGGTCTCATGTACTATTTGATAGCTCCTCCATTAGCTGTGGTACTGGTGGTGAGGAACCATAGCACGGACCAATAATCGCCAAATTAGCCTGTGAACTTTTACCATTAAAACTGCTGCTCACTTGTCATTTTTAAGTATTCAGAGTGTTGGATCCATTGTGTTTCTTCGTTTATAGTTTGGTTGCTTTCGATGCGGCATCGATCGATCAAACCTGGTTGTAAATGCCGCTACCTAGCTTCGTCTCACTTTTGTTTCAGACCGTAATCTAGCGCTACGCTTTGGAGCGCTCTTACGGAAGCGTCAACGCTGCGTATTACTATTCTAAATAATAATAATAATAATAATAATAATAATAATAATAATTAATAATAATAATTTAATTTTATTGCTTTAATGTACAGAATGTTAAGTACAGGCACGAAGCTCTAATAAGCTTGTATGTGCAAGCAAGGAACATAAAGTATAGCACACTTAATAAACTTTAATACATGATTTTATAGTCTATAATATATTTTACCATTAGAATACATAAAAAAAAGAACAACAAAGATTATGTAAAATGTTGTAAGATCCATTTCTTAATTGATTTTTGAACTTTGTGAAATGCGTCTGCCTCTCTTAAGGTCCTCGGAAGTTTATTTAAGTAGTGTGGAATTAGAAAGTTTAATCCTCTCTTACCTTACGAATCCTCTCTTACGAATTATTCCAAATTGGTTCAATTAATCCTTTGTTATTTCCACGAATTATCCGATTTATTTTAATTTTATACTCTCTGTTATTATAATGTCTTTTAAAAAGAATCCAAGCCAGTGTTTGTGGAACATTTAAAATTTGGTGTTTTTTGTATATTTCTGCACTGTTTTGCGTTTTGTCTTTCTTGAAAAGTGTTTTCAGGGCTTTGTTAATTACTTTTTGAAGCTGATTAAGTAATCCAGTTGTTGTTGTACCGTATATTGAAATGCCGTAAATAACATTTGACATAATCAGGGCATCAAAAACTGCTTTTTTATTGTTTATATTTAGTGTGTTCTTCAGCTGATAGAAAGTTAGTATTATTTTTCTTATTTTTTTAATAAGACAGTAAATGTGATCATGGAATTTCCAGTTCTTATCAATTTCGATTCCTAAGTATTTTGTCTTATGTACTCTTTTAATTGCCACACAAGAACATTTACCTGAGTTGTTGCAGTCAGGATTGCACAAAGTAATATTTCCCTGTTCACTACTTTTATGTGAAGTGGCAATTGGTAGAAAAACTGTTTTCTCTTCATTTAAAATAAGATCATTTTTTTCTAAGTAAGTCCTTAGTTTTAGGAAATCTGTTTGTAGATTCTGTACCATTTTTTTTGTATTCAAAGTTAATAGACAGCATAAAAATATCATCTGCGTATAAAGTTAAGTTAGTTTTCCAGTTAATGTCAGAAATGTCATTTAAGTAAATTATGAACAAAAGGGGGCCTAGGACAGAACCTTGTGGGACGCCATAGCTGCAAGATTTCCAAGAACTTAAGTTGCTATCAATTTTGACTGAGAAACGTCTATCTGTAAGGTAGCTATCAATTATATTGTATATTTTCCCTCTAAGGCCATATTTATAAATTTTTTTCAGGATAATTTCTTTACTTAACGTGTCAAAAGCTTTTGTTAAATCTATAAGAACTGCACCCGCATGCTTACCTTCATTCAAAGCTCTAGTTATATTATTGTTTATGTTTTCCAGTGCATCTAACGTTCCTTGTCCTTTCCTAAAACCAAACTGAATTTTATTTAGAAGGTTATATTTCATTAAAAATTGTTCAATTTTCTGGTAAAAAAAATTTTCAATGATTTTATTTAGGACCGGCAATAAAGAGATTGGCCTATAGTTATTTATTTCTAGTGGGTTTCCTTTTTTGTAAATTGGACGAATAATTTGTTTTTTCAAGTTGCTTGGCCAACTTTCTTTTTTGATGATGCTATTTATTAGATATACCATGAACTCACAAGTTTTTTCCTTTGTAGCCAAAAAATGCTCGAGAAGGAACTGATCATGCCCTGTAGATTTTTTAGGCTTTAATTGATTCATAATTGCTAGAATTTCTAAGTTTGTCACTTCCATTATTCCCATGGTACAAGTTGTTTTTTGATAGCTGGTACTTTGCCCATTTGTGAGATCCCTAGTCAATTTCGGACCACATGTTGTCTTTCCTGTAATGTTTTTTCTTTGGGTTAAAATTTGTGGTATAAGATTTTCGTAATGCTCGGCAAAATCATTACAAGTGTTTACAATGTTACTTTGAAAGTGTTTTTTTATATGTTCATCGATTTTTACTTTATTGTTACTTCTTCCAATAAGATTATTAATTTTATTCCAAACTTTTTGTCCATCATTTTTATTTTTTTGAAAAAAAGTTTTCATAGTACTTTTGCTTGGTTATTTTAATACTGTTTGCAACTTTCTTTTTCAGAAGTTTATATTTATCATTAATTTCAGTAAATGCAAAATTATTTGTATTCCCAATGGTTTTAAGATATTTCCACATCTTATTTTTTTCATTAATCAGTTTAAGTAATTCATCATTCATCCATTCATTTCTAAATTCATTATTTTTTATTTTTGTATGTTTCTTACTCTGAGGAAAGAAAGAATTTTTTTTGTAGATTAAATTAACTGTGCTTTCAATTTGTTCATTATTTCATTTGGATTGTCCAGGTTTCCCAGTTTGTCCCAGTTGATGCTTTTTAATTGCTCAATTATTTTGTTGTTGTTGAGTTTCAGATTAGCAGTAGGCATACTTCCTATGGGATTTGTTTCAGATTTTTTTTTTAAGTTTATTTTTTTTTTATCAGCAAGTTCAATAGTTGTATAGTAGTGATCAGCTGGTTTCATAGTAATAACAGCACTTCTTGAATCTAGTTGCGTTAATTTTGTAAAAATTAAGTCAATACACGACTTGGTTAGCCTATTGTTCCTCAGTTCCTCTCTAGTTGGCGTTTCAATTTGTTGACAGTAACCAAAACTGGCGATTAAGTTTTCAAATTTATGGATATAATTTTTCTCACTGTCGTCTTGTGTTTCCATTAAAGTATTGTAATTAAAATCTCCCATAAAAATTATATTAATTTCATTGCTTAGGTTTTTTTTTTCAACAATAGTTTTTTCAGGTCATCAAAAAAAGTGAGTCTGTTTGAAGATGGTTGTCTGTAAACTACTACAAAATTAAACATTTTCTTTTCACTGCTTTCCATCGTTATGTCCACAGCATCGTTCGTACCAATTTTCAGAAATTCATAACTTAAGTTAGTGAACATTTTTTTTCTAATGAAAACCATAATTCCTCCTCCCCCCTGTTTTTCCCTACAAACAGCAATTTTGGTAAAATTATCAATGTTATAATTAATTAGTTCATCTTGTTTAATATTTGTTTCAGTAAGTGCAATAAAATCCCATTTTAGGTCACTAATTTCAAGGTCAATTTTTAACTTATCTCAATTTTTCCTGCAACTTCTTACATTTACATGGACACAATTTATACAATCACTGTTGCTATTACTCAATGACGACTTTTTGTATTTTATGAAGTTTTCACACACTTCATTAGTAAAATCAAGTGTTGACTCCATTGTTGGCTGCATTGTTAACAACATTGTCATCCTTCTTTTCAGTAATTACTTTTTCTTTCAGTTTTTCGAGGTCATCTTCACTTTTGATGCTGTACACTTGTTGATCTCTTTCGTTTTTTCTCAGTTGAATTTTCCCTTCCTTGAACCAAACATATTTGAAGTTTTGTTTTGTTTCTTGTTTAGTTCTCCAGAGTAGTGATTTGTAGAAGGGGGTGATGTGTTCATTCACGAAAATTTTGTTTTCACTTCCATTTTCAAAGACATCTTTGTTGGTTAGACGCTTTTTTTTCCCTTTCAGCCAAGCATCACGGTATAATAATAATAATAATAATAATAATAATATTAATAATATTAATAATAATAACAATAATAATAATAATAATAAACGTGTGGCTTTACGTCAAGATAAATCCGCTTCGTTAACGTTTCCCTATATTCTTGATTAACACCGAAATTGAGCTTTTTTCCCTCTGCCTCTTTCGTTTCTCAGCCAGCCTCCAGGCGTTCGCTCGCTTTTCTCAACCCACAGATACAGCGAGGCGGGAAAACTCCTTTTCATTGAAGCGACGGGGAAACCCCTTTGCTGTCTGCAATGCGCAACGATTGGCCGTGCTTGGGACCAGCTGACGTCAAAAATACACCCGACTCGTCACGGCGCATTTACTTAGCGATTCTCAAAACCGTATTCATATTTTTTTAGCATCGGATGTGCCCACAAGGTATACCCATTTCGCCAATTTTCGTTTCGCAGAAAATTTATCCCGTTTCACCAAAAATTAAGCTCCGATTAAAATTCGGCGAAAGGGGAATTCCCTTTCACACAATCCTGTAAAGTTAAAAAAATTGAAGTTGGAGAAGTTAAAGATGCATTCCTAAATGGAAGGAGTTTGTGATTAGTTGTGGTTTCTGATGTTGTGTTTAGCCGCAGCGAGCGCGGCACCGCGAAATTTGGAAAAAATTATTCGGCGAAGCGATCATATACCCCCACAAGTGGGTGATGCGAGTAGCAGTTCCCTCGTTACCCTCTCCCCACCCAGCGTAAGCGCATGTAAACTTTCATTTTTACAAATTGGGGAGTGGGGAGGAGGGGGACACTGAAAATAAGTTTATACAGAAAAATTTTCAATAACAGTTCGATAATTCATGTCACCTTTATTAAATTAGTAATAAAAAAATTAAAGGCAGGCATTATTCATCCGCCGTGTCTCAATAACGGAGCTGTTAAAAAAATCGCGCTTTCCTGAGCATTTCTCTCGTGATGTTAGACTAGTCATGACTGGTCTAAAGCAACATTATACGAAATATGTAAATTTGGGTTCACATTTCGCTATCTGGAAATAGACTCGACTCGTCACGGCGCATTTACTTAGCGATTCTCAAAACCGTAATCGTATTTTTTAGCCTTGGAGGTGCCCACACGGGTGTATACCCGTTTCGCCGATTTTCGTTTCGCAGAACATTTTTCCCGTTTCGCCAAAATTTAAGCTCAGATTAGAATTCGGCGAAAGGGGAATTCCCGTTTCACACAATCCTGTAAAGTTAAAAAAATTGAAGTTGGAGAAGTTAAAGATGCATTCCTAAATGGAAGGAGTTTGTGATTAGTTGTGGTTTCTGATGTTGTGTGTTTGGCCGCATCGAGCGCGGCACCGCGAAATTTGGAAAAAATTAATTGGCGAAGCGATCATATACCCCCACAAGTGGGTGATGCGAGTAGCAGTTCCCTCGTTACCCTCTCCCCACCCAGCGTAAGCGCATGTAAACTTTCATTTTTACAAATTGGGGAGTGGGGAGGAGGGGGACACTGAAAATAAGTTTATACAGAAAAATTTTCAATAACAGTTCGACAATTCATGTCACCTTTATTAAATTAGTAATAAAAAAATTAAAGGCAAGTGCTATTCTTCCGCCACGTCTCAATAACAGCTGTTAAAAAAATCGGTGCTTTCCTGAGCATTTCTCTCGTGACGTTAGACTAGTCATGATTGGTCTAAAGCAATATTATACGAAATGTGTAAATTTGGGTTCACATGTCGCTTTCTGGAAATAGACCCGACTCGTCACGGCGCATTTACTTAGCGATTCTCAAAACCGTAATCATATTTTTTAGCATCGGAGTTGCCCACCCGTTTCACCGATTTTCGTTTCGCAGAATATTATTCCCGTTTCGGGCAATATGAAACTTGGGGAGCCGTCACGATTGCTGGTCGAATTGCCGATTTTTTAATGATTTGTTGAAGATTTGACCTACTTACCGAACGGTCACCCAAGAAGAAAAGGAAGGGGGAGGGGGCAGGTGGGAGCACCCAATGTGGAAGTGCTGTTGCCCTCTCCATGCGGCAAGTTGAATCAAAAATTAAAAAAAGTATGTCAATGTCATCACGAAACCACTTCTGTTATGCTTGTGAAGGGGAAAAAAAGCCAAATAAAAAAAAAATCCTTAAAAAAAAACCGCAGAAAAAGGCAAAAGGAAAAAAAAACCATACGAAAAACGCCGCAAAAAAAAGCAAAAGCAACAAATTTTTTTCATCGTATTTGTTTTGTGTTTTTTTTCGTGTTACTTATTGGCGGAGTGGAGCGAACGTAGCGTACCTGTAACGGACACCAAACTGCAAAAGGTTGGTTGGCTGCACAAATTTGTAGTCTATTCTTGGAGCTTGAACAAAAGGTCGGATTGGAATGAAATTTGGTACATAGCTTTGAAACCCCAAAAAGTATAGCTGATCTAGAATTTGATGTAAATCGGCCAATTATTATGGAAGAAATTAGTTTTTGGAATTCATTTCAAACAATCACCACAGCAAATTTGAAATCCTGAATAGTATAATTGTTAAGAAACAAAATCATTCACATCGAGCTAAAAGCATGAAATTTGGTACACGAGTTATTCAATCTTAGTAGTACAAATCGAACCAGTCATGGAACACACATGAAATACCCTCCATGGGCCCCCAGCGCCACCTTCTTTCTTCTCCCTGAGGCTTGACCAACAAATTCTTGCAGATCGAGAAGCATGAAATTTGGTACACAAGTAATTCTTAGCAGCCATGGAATTCCCATGAAATACCACCAAGGGTACCCACTGTCCCTCCCCCTTTCCGTGTCTCCTTCCTGATGCTTGACCAATAATTTCTTGCAGATCGAACTAAAAGCATTAAATTTCGTACACAAGCCATTCTTAACAGTACAAATCGAATCAGCCATGGAACCCCCACGAAATACCCCCAAACGACACCAGAACCCTCTTAACCCCCCCCCCCCCTTCCCCGTGATTCGCCCTTGGCCAACAAATTCTTGCACATCGAGTTAAAATAGCACAGTAACTTTAGGTTAGATTTAGGTAAAACCTGGAATTAATTCAAAGAAAGCTGAAAGTTAGCACACATAAATGGCTACCAATGGTTTATGGAACATACTAAAGTACCTGGGCTAAGATGCTTGCTTCCTCCGGTATACAATGAAAAAAGGGCGTAAGTAACAGTGTTTGGTTGCGCAAGTCAGTTTTCATTGGTCTGATGAGTTTATTTTGGCAGTTTTTGATGGTTTTTTTGTTGATCTTACAACCTCTCATACACGGGAAGTTCTTTCGACATATAAAAATATACCAACAGGCCTTTATAAAATGTTTATTACAAATTTGTATGTTTTCTTTCGTACAATTTTTGACAATTTTAATATGTAAAACAAACGTAGGAAATCAATGAAATAAGTGAAACAAATTAATATATTAATATGGATGCACATGAAGGGTAACTGTAAAAAAAAATAACTATGATAGCAAGTTCAAAACCCCTTGGGAAGGGGTGAATTAGGGGGGGGGGCCCCCCCCGCGCGAAAAAAAAAACGTTTTTTGCTGTAACTCCTTAACCGTCAACAAATCAAAAGCATAATGTTAACCAAAAAAGGTCAGCACACAATTCTGAACAGGAAAGGTGACATAACCTACATCTTTTACGTAAAAGCAACCCTTGAACCTCAAAATCGTACTTAAGTATTCACCATTAATTCATGCGAATGCTTTTTTCACTTAGTTGTAATAGTGATTTTCGTGTTCAAATTGCTCTTGCGAGCCCTCGAAATGTAAATGCTTAGGAATTTCTGATAGGTGGGGATCTATTCTTTCCATCAATCCTAGCTGAAATTGATTAAGCTAGATAGGGACCGTCCTTCGCCCATTTAAAGGTGAAGAGGTAATAGCGTAGCGGCGAAAGAGTATAGTGATTTTCGAATTCAAAGTGCTCATTCGAGCCTTCAAGGAGAAAAGAATATTGGAGGGCTCGAATGAGCACTTTGAATTCGAAAATCCCTAAATGGACATGTTTAGGATTTTCTCAAAGGTGGGGGATCTTTCATCTAAAGTAAACAATTTCAGTTAGGATTGATGCAAAGAAGAGAATATTAGAGGAAAATATTAAAGGAGATTATTAGAGAAAAAAAATTAGGAGAAAAGAATATTAATTTTTTTTCTCTATTAATCTCCTCTGATATTTTCCTCTAATATTCTCTTTTTTACATCAATCCTAACTGAAATTGTTTACTTTAGATGAAAGATCCCCACCTTTCAGAAAATCCTAAATATGTCCATTTACGGTTATTAGAGGACTCGAAAGAGCACTTTGAATTCGAAAATCACCATACGCTTTCGCCACTACGCTATTACCTCTTCACCTTTAAAAGGGCCAAGGACAGTTCCTATTTAATCAATTTCGGCTAGGATTGATGGAAAGAATAGATCCCCACCTTTCATAAAATCCTAAGCATTTCCATTTCGGGGGCTCGAAAGAGCAATTTGACCACGAAAATCACTGTTACAACCACCCACTATTGGGGACCGTACTACGTTCATTTAAGAGTGAAGAGGTAATGGCGTAGCGGCAAAATCTTATGGTGATTTTCGAATTCAAAAGGCCTTTGCAAGCCCTTTAATAGCCCTAAATATACACCCTTCGGAATTTCTGAAATATGGGGATCGATTCTTTCCATCAATCCTAACCGAAACTGTTTAACGTATAGGGACGGTCCTATGCCTATTTAGTGGTGAAGTAATGGCGTAGCAGCGAAAGTGTTTGTTGAGTTTCTAATTCAAAGTTATCTTGGAAGCCCTCTAAAAGCCTGAAATGGACGAGCTTAGGATATTCTGAAAGGTGGGGATCAATTCTTTCCACCATAAAAAAAAATTGTTTAGCTTAGGAGGGACCGTCCTGTATGTCCGTTTAAAGGTGTAGCCTAGCTGTAATTGGTGTAGCAGCTAGTTTCAATCTCAAAGTGCCATTGTAATGCTCTTATTTATATTTGTATCTAAGTTAAACAATTTATGTTAGGATTGATGCTAAGCATGTCCAAGCATGCCCATTTTGAGCTATTAAAGAGCTCGCAAGAACACTTTGAATTCCAAAATCAACATACGCTTACACCGGTATGCTGTTACCGCTTCCCTTTAAATGGGGGTAAAACCTATCTAGGTTAAACAATTTCGGTTAGGATTGGTGGAAAGAATCGATCCTCACCCCTTTCAGAAAATCCTAAGCGTGTCCGTATTAGGGTATTAGAGGGATCGCAAGAGCACTTAGAAGACGAAAATCGCTAAACCAAGTGAAAAAGGAGCATTTGCGCGATTAAGGGTGATATACTTTAAATATGTTTTGGGGATCAATGCTTGCTTTTGTGTAAGAGATGTATATAACCTTTAGTGTTCAGAATTGTGTGTTGAACGTTTTTGCTTTACATCATGCTTTTGATTTGTTGACGGTTAAGGAGTTACAGCCAAAAAACCGGTTTTTTGGGTGGGTGTTTGAACTTGCTATCATAGATATTTTTTCCAGTTACTCTTCATATGCATCCATATTAATCTATCAATTTGTTCCACTTATTTCTTCGATTTCCTACGTTTGTTTGACATATTAAAATTATCCGATTTGTACGAAAGAAAACATACAAATTTGTAATAAACATATTATAAAGTCTGTTGGTATATTTTTATATGTCAACAGGTACAGCTTCCTGTGTATGAGAGGTTGTAATAACAAAAAAAAACATCGAAAACTGCCAAAATAAAATCATCAGACCAATGAAAACAGACTTGTGCAACCAAACACTGTTACTTACGTCTTTTTCCAATGTACCGGAAGAAGCAAGTGTCTTACTTAGCCCAGGGGACTTTTAGGTATGTCTCATACACCATTGGTAGCTATTTATGTGCCAACTTTCAGCTTTCTTTGAATTAATTCCAGGTTTTAACCTAAAGTTACTGGGCTAAAAAGTATGACATTTGATACACAAGTCATTCTTAGTAGTACAAATCGAACCAGCCTTGGTACTCCCCATGAAATACTCCACAAAGGACCCCAGCGCCCCCTCCCTGTATCCCTCCTTGAGGCTTATCCAACAAATTCATGCACATCGAGCTTTCACGATATTTGGGAAACGAATTATTCTTAGTAGTACAAATCGAACCACTACACCCATGGAATCCATGAAATATCCTCCACGGGCCCCCAGCGCCCCACTGTGTCTCCTCCCTGATGCTTGACCAACCAATTTTTGCATATCGAGCTGAAAGCATGAAATTTGGTAAAGAAGCAATATCTTAGCAGCCCAAATCAAATATGCCAAGGAATTCCCATGAAATAGTCCCACCCATTCCCGAGCCACCTCCGTGAGGCTTGACCAATAAATTCTTGCAGATCGAGCTAAAAGCATTCAATTTCGTACAGAAGCCATTTGCGTTACGATTGGTGTTTCCATTTCACAACTGTTTAAAATAAAATATATTTCATCAATATGGACCAATAATATCTGATATCTCCAAAACAAAACTTGTTAAGGATTCCCGCCAAGCTTTTTGGCCATTTGAGGTCATGTCACACGCCGAGCTCTTTCGCCAAGCTAATACCGCCGAGTAATAGTTCGAAGGTTAAATGAAATATACGAAAATTACACACTGCGCAATTTTCAGTTATTTCATTTAACCTTCAAACTATTACTCGGTGGGATTAACTTGGTGAAAGAGCTTGGCGTTTGATATCACGACTTCACACGGCCGAAAAGCAAGTTT
>JAHWFP010254086.1:78208-124054 GCA_023313725.1 Lithobius niger
TGTCACTGCTCTATACAAATATGGAAATGTGGGTTTCATACCAAATCAGTGTTTGCACGCTTTATGGGTTGGGACCTTGCTCGGGTCGGATGACTATGAAACTCGGGAGCCTTGAGTCATGATTGCCATATCGAATTGCCAGTTTTCATGTTTTATTGAAGAGTTGACCTACCGAAAGAGCAACCGAAGAGGGGATGGGTGGGGGAGTACGTATTAGCGCCCAATGTGGAAGCGCCGTTGTCCTAAAACAACAGTCGGGGCAAAGGAGTAGAAAAAACCTCTTCGGGGCGAGGGATGATCGTCTAACTGGAAAATCGCATAATTGGAAGAACGCATACAGTGTAACAAAATAACGGAAAATCGTGTAAAACGAAATTCGTATAATGAAAAATCGTCTAATGTCCCTGCCTCGCTCGTGCTGATAAGATTGAGTGACAGACAATATCGTGCACAATTTAAAAGACACGTGTCTTTTAAATTGTGTACGATATTGGATGTCACTCAATCTTATTCGCTAAAAGTGCTGAAACTACTCAATCGCTCGTGCTGCCACGCTCGTTTCGCTGTACGTGTAACATCAGAAATCGTAGCCATGTTGTTGTCCAGTTAGGTGTTTAACCATTATACGATTATCCATTATACGATACTCCGTTTAGATGAGTTTGCAGATTTTTTATTAAGGCTGATATTAGACAATTATACCATTAGACGATTTTCGAGTTAGACTTTCGAGATTTTCGAGTTAGAAGGGGCGTATACAAAAAAAAAAAAAAAAAAAATACGGGATAAATCTACTCCTGTGCGCAGGAAAAAAAATGGCCGAATGAAAAAAAAAAGCTGAAGCAAAAGCCCCGCGGAAAAAAGCAAAAGAAAAGGCCGAAGGAAAAACTGAGAGGAAAAGCTGAAAGGAATAGCTGAAGGAAAAAAGCCGCAAAAAAATGCCAAAAAAAATGTATTTACTTTTTTTTCCGTGTTGCAATCCAGATTACGCCAGTTGTCTTGGCTCGAATTTCATCAGGCAAGGTACGGAGTTTCTTCAGGAAACGACTTTCGTAACGAATTCTTTTCCCGTGGCTTTTTTGGGTCGTTTTTTTCTTCTTTTTTTTTTGTCTTTTTTCCACTGATTTTAGTTTTGTCGGCTATTGTATCCAGGCCTTCCCCCCTCCCCGTGGCGTTTTTTTCCCCTGTATTCGTCAAACTATTCCTGTTGTGCCACGATCTCCTTTTCAAATTCGCCCGCCACCCCTACCCGAAAAATAATAAAAAGAGCAAATCCCTCCCGTATTTATTTCCTTGTCCTCCTTTTTTTCAGCTTCTTCAGCTTTTTTGTCCATCCCCGAACTACGTTATAGTATCAAGGTCTTTATTGATATAAAAAGATCTGTATTCCAGCTGTAAACTTGGTAACGCTTGGAAAAGTTGTGGAGGAAAATTAATTGATGCTTGTCGGATAAGGTTAGTCGGATCAGACCGAATTTCAATTGTCAGGGTGAATTTAATGTGTGCCAAGTACTGTCGAATGGTTTTGAGAGGTGCTAACTAGTGGCGCCTCTTTCACCCAGCAAGGGAGGGAAAAATCATGAATTAGGAACTAATATATAACTACAAACAAGAATTGATCTATAAATTCTTGCTATAAATAAGACAGTGTATAGGAAAAATAGAGAAATCCATTGTGAAGATATAAGGCGATACGTGTTGGATGCGTCAAGAGCTTTACTATCAATAGAAAGGATGATTTTATTTTTCATTTTTTTTGGAGAGGGGTGGACTAAGCACTTATTTTTTGCCGAAAGCATTTCGTCGAATCACGTTTCACCGAAAAAATATCTTTCAACGTGAGCGCTTCGCTCGCGCTGCCCGCTTAGTCGCTAACGGTGAAAACGGCATGCAACGTCAGAAACCACGATTCCTTCAAGCATGAATTCTTCTTTACTCTAAAAAAGGGCTAATAATTTAAATTTTTTTTAAATATTCTTTGGTTTTTTTTTTGGCGATACGGGAATCGGTGAAATGGGAATTCACAATTCGCCAAATTTTTAGAAAACCTTTATTTTAAGCAAAATGGGAAACAATTTTGTCGAAATCTAGTTCGGCGAAACGTATAACCACTGGGAGGGCTAACAGAAAGAAAAAAAAATAAGTGCTTGTCAAATATATTATTTTTTATCGACTTCATTAAAAACAACCGATGTGGGTGCACGTGTATGTGCGTGTTTGTGCGCATACTCCTCCAGACGTAGGTGCGGGTTTACGCAACGGCAATTTTATTGATCACTAGCGTTTACTTGGTTAATATTAAAAAATCTGCTGGCTGCTTCTTGCCTTTACCTGACAATGCGGCTTTCGAGTTGTCTATATGTTGTCACCATGGCATCAATGCGGACGCAGTTCTTCTCCTCATGCCTCGTGACACGAAGTACGATGCCTGCAACTTGACAGCGTCGATTTATGACAACAAGAAAACAATTATTACTGCCGTGCAAGGCGACGGACTGATGCATGAATGCCGGCATTCGGTGGTTTGTCTTCGATTCGATAACCCCGAAATGGTGCCATGTTGGATTCCGAATTCTCGCTGCGAGCAGTATTTTTTCTATACCGTCGTCTGATCACTGCTAGAAGCTGTTCTTTGAGCGAGTATAGTTAATTTGAAAGTAGCATGAAATGACAACAAGCATTTTGTTGTTTATCCGTGTTGTTGTTTACAACCCGTTTAATTTGTTATCTATTACCGCATTCATTTAGCAGAAACGGGAAACTACTCGTAAATAAATAGCGGTTGACTAGCAAATAGCGTTTGGCGACCGAGGTCTCGTTGTTTAAATGCGCCCTGGGGCCCCTACGAAGTTAAGAGTATCGCCACGTGAAGGATGATTAAATTACGAAGTTACAGTGCCATTTTCTTCATCGACTTGATTTTTTTTACACTCAAATACACTCAAAAATACTCAAAAACTACGTCAAAGATTAGGTCAAAGTTTGACGAGGTTTTAAAAGGTTGTCATTTATTCGGTTTCAGGAGTACGGAGGTGGTCGGATTGAGCGAGCAAAGCAAGCCATTTTCGAGCACAGTAAAGTTTTTAAACGTAAAGCTACCCTTTTTACTGTCTATGACATTCTAAGCAATGAGATGAGCGAATTGTCAGCAACAACCTCAATTAGCCTGCGAACTAATAAATCAGTACATCGATTTTGTATTTGGTTTGTTGGGGGGGGGGGGGGGCAGCCAAATAACCATATGAAGCTTGGGTCGACGCCCGTAGAATGAGCGAAACGAACTATATGGCTAGTAAACCTAACGCGCTTCTGTATAGCGCTATGAATCTTTACTTTGCAGGGCAAACTTTGAGCAAAGGCACCTACCTGACCTACCATAAAACAACAAAACAACATAGTCATCGCTATTAAAACACGTCGTGGGCGAGGTGGGTGAAGTATGGAGTGAAGATTTTTCCCGAGCTCGGATTAGGTCAGTGGTTGTTGGGTTAGAGATCTAAACACAGTTTCGACCCACGACCCAATAATCCAGTTTGACCTACTGACTCCAAACGACGCACTGATCCAATCTGACTCAGTATCACCCACCGACCCAACATGACCCACTTGCCGATTGACTTTTCCAATTTCTGGTTTCTTACATACGAAGTCTATTTGACGCTTGCGAGCAAATTTCACGTGTCGCCAGTGACAAGTGAAAAAATGAAAAAAAAGTCACGTGACATTAAGATCTTCCTTTTACACCTCGACTGTTTAACTACATGATAAAACGTGAATTATTTTGTCTAGATTGGTCTTCATAGCAGTCCCACAGGGAACTACAGTAACCAGATGACTGTATTTTCTAGAAAGTTTTTAACAACACCTAGATCAAATGAATGGAACTAAATTCTGAACTCGTAATTATGGATGGCAAATCTGAAGATTTTAGTGTTCATTATTCATCATCCTGCGGAAATGACGTATTTCTTTAAACCATGCGCAATGGCTGTTTGCCGTGACGTCACCATGTGTTAACCAATGACGAACGAGAACAACGGCTGTTTGGCCGTCTGATTGGACTAGCCCAGTCACGTGATATGCACGTCACAGCAAACAGCCATGGCGCGTGGTATAGTTACCCGCGGACAGCTCAACAGCATGTCGGGCTGAAGGATTAAATGTTCTACAACCGGTGTTTGTATTTATAACCGAATGCTACGACGGGCGTTTGTTTATACCTGTATTCTCACTGCAGTTAAATATCTCCTTAAAGGATTCTTTGATAAGCCTTAGGCTACGTTTTTTTTTTTTTAATATATATTTGCTATTGCAAGCATAACAGTAGATTTTCATATAAAGACCCAGAGTGAAATGGAGTCCTTAGCCGACCAATAGATTTCGTTATCAACGTTATCCAATTTCTTTTCGGTGTTTAAAGGATCAAACCACCTTCTATTTTTGCCGCATCTTACGAAAAACTAACGTTTCCCATATTAATCTGCAGGTTTGGCTGGCTATAACAAAACCGTCTCATACAGGAAAACCTTCCCGTCGGAAAAAAAATAAACTTTTGCCACATTTTACGTTTGACTAACTGTTACAAACCGTCAAGAAGTAACAACGTTATAAGCACTTTAGTAATTAACACATAGATAAAAGCCATTTTTTAATTTAAAAAAAAAAAATCACGACGTTTCGTCCCTCAGTCAAGGCGTTATCAAGTGAAAGCACACTAAATTTAAAACATGGTTTACACTACAAAAGCAAGACCGACACACATGCATTTAAAAAAGTTCTTCCGTTACAATCTTAGGGATGCAAAGTGACCATAATGACTAAAAATAATAATAATAAACCCACAAAATTCATTAGAATGTGCAGACAGTCACTTACGAGCAGCACAGGCGGAAGTCTGGAAATGGAATGAGTAAGAAGCCGCAGAGGCGAGTGTATATTAGGCCGCCCGCGCGCTGAGCGACTTGGCCGTTTATGTAAAACCACGCACTAATAAGTTTCATTGGCGGGCGGCCTTAGCGTCGGTGCACACGTGCGTTTTTTGGACGCTGCGGCGCCGTTGCGGTGACGCATCCAGTCAATGTACACGTGCGTTTTATTAACGCGCGTTGACGCTGCGGTGACGTACGTGTGCGTTCGGTTCCCTAACCTCGTGTACAAAAAATTATAGTTTGAAACCAATGAGACGATATTGCTTTTTTCGCCTTCCTCGTAAACAAAAAATATATTTTAAAACCAATGCGACGAATTTTGGTACATTGATGTACTAATTTAAGACGTACCAGGAGGAAATGTTATACATCCTTTGCAGATTAACTAAAAAATTCTGATAAGTTCTTTAATTACTTTCCAATGAGTCTTCAATCATTTCTGTAGCAACATTTCATATTTCAGGATAGTTCTTTACTCCCCCAATAAACAATTCCATGTCTATTTCTTCGAAATTGGACGCTATTTTCGGTAACGCTTTCGGAAACGGCGAACGTGTGCACCCCTCAAGTCACCCAAGGTACTCAGAGACGCAATTGAGTTTTTTTAACGCAGCGGTACCGCTGCGTTGACGGGGGGAAATTGCGGTGCAAAAGCTGCGGGCGGTAACGCAACGTCGACGCAGGTAGGTGTGCAGTACCCAACAGATGGCACGAAAAACCAAACCGCAAATGCGGTACCGCAGCGGCGACCGCACGTGTGCACCGGCGCTTATAGGTTCCCCCCATCCTGATAAGGGAAAGGTGGTGATGTTCGCATCTTTACGTAATTTGATATAATCTTGAAGGTGATTGGCTATAGGCATGGGGTGGTTGTGCACGGTTACGTCCGTTTCGCCAAATCCCGTTTGGCCAAAAAGGAAGCAGATTAAAAGCGTTTGCCTAAAGGGCACATCCCGTTACGTCAAATCCCGTTACGCCAAATACCGTTCACGAAGTTATAGGCACACGAAATTTAAGACATGATTTCCGTGTAATGGTCAGACATTGGACAAACACCCGTTTTGCAGAATCCCGTTTTGCAGAATAATTTTTTTTCCAAATTACGTGCCTCGCTCGCGCTGCCACGCTCGTTGCAGCTAAACACATAACAACAGAAACCGCAGCTAATTACAAATTCCTTCCAATTAGGAATGCATCTTTAACTTCTGCAATGTTAAAATTTTTGAAGACTATTTTGATTGTACGAAACAGAATTTTGCAAAACGGGAATTCCCGTTTGGGGAAGGGTAACCATCACGTGATAACTAACTATTCTTAAAAGAGAACCTTGACATTGACCTAGTGACGACCAAGCATTGTAAACTATATTTAAAGTACACGTTTTTCCGTCTGTATTGCCAGTTTTCAAAACGCAAATAACTCAATTGGTTTTATTCTACCACTGCTTGTCTCTGTTAAATGTTTGCCTTTTAAATCCCCATTACATAGAAATAAGGTATTAAATTTCGTGTACGTAAAATTTTGTCAAATTCGTTTTGGCGTAAATGGATTAGGCGAAAATCGATTTGCCTTTAGGCCAAAGCTTTTAATCTGCCTTTTTTTTATTTGGGCAAAACGGGATTTGGCGAAACGCGAGTTCGACTTGTGCACAGGTGGTTGGCTTAATTCAGGGTGGCGTCCAAAACCTCATGATGAAATTCCCTGACTTTTCCAGGTTTTCCAGATCATTACTGACACTTTTAATTGATTTTTTTTTTGTTGGAGGAAGGTGCCGAACAGGACTAATTTTTTTTTTTTCACATTTCACTCAAATCGCAATAACTGTATCGCATTGCTTTGCTAAATCAAAAATTGCACTGCCTAACTGGTATTAATAAAGAGTAAGAAAAGGCCACAATCTGAACGAAACTAAAAACTCACTAACACATTACGTCCCACATAACTTAGCCCTAAGGAATTTTCGCTTTATCAGAAATTAAACAAAAAGGAAATACGGGTTTAATTGAAATAAAGTGAAGGTTTTAGAATTTTAAAAATGAAATCCTAATTACCTCTTCTTTATAGGTGAAAGATTTTCCGGAAAAGGTTCAAATTCCCTGATTTTCGGTAAATATTTTTCAAATTCCCTGATTTTTCCCTGAATTTTCCAGACTTCATAAATTCCCTGAATTTTCCAGACTTCATAAATTCCCTGAATTTTCCAGACTTCATAATTCCCTGTATTTTCCAGACTTCATAAATTCCCTGAATTTCCCAGACTTCATAAATTCCCTGAATTTTCCAGACTTCATAAATTCCCTGAATTTTCCAGACTTCATAAATTCCCTGAATTTTCCAGACTTCATAAATTCCCTGAATTTTCCAGACTTCATAAATTCCCTGAATTTTCCAGGCCTCATAAATTCCCGGAATTTTCCCGGTTTTCCGGTTTTCCAGGTAGAACGCCACCCTGTAATTGAATGCATAATTGTTTCCAAGTTAACAAGTGCTCTTGTATTTGGTATTTGAAATAAGATTCTAGTTTCAGGAATCTTAGGTTCATTCCGGCTTTATTTTTCAAGTGATGAACAAGTGAGTTTTCAGTTTTCTTGAGTTTAAAGTTGGATTTATGTGAACAACGGCGTTAGAGATTTTGTGCTTTGTTTGGCCAACGTAGGTAGCCGTGCAACCTGCCTGGTTGGTTGCATGGTATGCTATAAATACCGTATTATTTCAAATGGCTCCTCAATCTAAGAAGCTGCCCCTGGGTTTTCAACTCTTCTAGGGCCTTACATAAAGTTGTTACCGAACCACTTCGGAAAAAAACTTCTAGCTGATAAATTTCGACTCGTTAGTAAGAACAGCGGTGCATTACATGGACGACTTCAACCCTTCCCCCCTCCCTACCAGCCAGAATCCAAACTTCAAGATTCCAGCAGAATACACTAAAGACATTATTTAGCATACCGTGCAACCTGGCTACCTACGCAGGCCAACCAAATCAAGAAATCTCTAAACGGCTTAGTTCACATAAATCCAACTTTAAACTCAAGAAAACTGAAAACTCACTTGTTCCAACACTTTTTAAAAACCGGACACGAACATGAACCTAACATCCCTGAAAGTGATACAACCACATGTGCACAACTAATTCATGCTGACCTCCTGCCTATAGCCAATCACCTTCAAGATTTTATCAAGTCATGCAAAGATGCGAACATCACACCACCTTTCCACTTATCAGGTTGGGGGGACGTATAATATAAATTCGCCTCTGTGGCTTCTTAATCATTCCGGGGTGTCGGACGAAAGTCTAACTGGAAAATCGTCTATGGGATAATTATCTAATATCTGCCTAAATAAAAAATCTGGAAAATCATCTAAACGGACTATCGTATAATGGAAAATCATCTAAACGGAATATCGTATAATGAATAAACTTCTAACTGGACAATAATATACATGCGGTATCTGATGTTATATGTACACCGCAGCGAGCGCGGTAACGATGCAGGGACATTAGACGATTTTCCATTATACGAATTTTGTGTTAGACGATTTTCCATTATACTGTATACGTTCTTCGAATTATGTGATTTTCCAGTTAGACGTTTACACCTCGCCCCCTCATTCCATCTCCCAACTTCCTGCGGATTCTGTAGAATTGTGCGGGTCTATTATTAGTTTTTCAGTTATTATGGTCACCTTGCATCCTTAAGATTGTAAGGAAAAAACGTTTTTAAATGCATGTGTTTCGGCCTTGCTTTTGTAGCGTATAACCATGTTTTTAAATTTAGCGTGCTTTCACTTGATAACGCTCCTGATCTGAGGGACGAAACGTCATGATTTTTTTTTTTAAATGGCTTTTATCTATGCGTTTTTTTGCAAACCGTGGCACACATGAAAACCAACATGAAAATCAGTACCAAAAGCAGGGCATCGCTGCTCATCATTCCTGCAGGTTATTATAATTAGTCAATAGTTAGTGCCTATTAAAACCAGTCCTCATACTTAGCACCACACCCAATCCTTCGAGCGACGTGAATTCCTCCACTAAGTGTTCATCCATCATTTGGCTAGACAATGTTGACTGGTTCTTGACCCAACGTGCTCGGGTGATTCAAAAGTACGCCTTATTTGATTTCGGGTCTTCCCCAGCCTTTTCCCGCTGCTGAGCGGAAATCTATTTTGAGGCGATGGGTGAACTACGCGCGCCATGCGCCAAGCTGCAAAGACCTTGGTTACAACTAGTTAGTGCCACTCAAAACCTGAATCGCATCTTCATCATGCTAAAAAAAAAAAATATATATCAAAATTAATCAATTATTAAAAGAATTAGAAACTTTATTAGGTTTGTAGATATTTAGGTTAGGTTATATTCGGTTATTTTTACGTGTCATTAATTGTAATAACTCAGTGCTTCTGGTATAGAATAGTGCTAACTAGTGACGACGGAAGACTTCCTGATTTTGCAGCTGACAAGACTAGGAGTTAGTCAAAACTGGTTAGCGCCACTCAAAACCAGAATTGCTTATGTCGGGAAGCTAAAACAAACCACCTATAGTCAATCACGTATTAAAGAATGACAAACTACATGAATTAGACCTACATTTGGTTGAATTTTGTGTGACGTCGAAACGGCTTTCTGACTTGTTGTCTGGAGCCAAGATAATAGCAGCAATTACTTTCATCCAGCTAGTAAAATTCTTAGTTCAGAGAAGGCGTTTGCCAAAAAGCCCACAGTGTAAAAAGGGTTTGAACTTTTTACAGGTGGACAGTATAGGTGGACACAATAAAAGCATCATTTGACGAGTTTCAGGCATGGGTCAAAACAAGTTAGTGGTTAAGAGTTGGGTCAGTGGTGACACATTGGGTCAAAGGGTCAAGTTGAGCCAGTTGGTGGGACTGTGTCAGTGGGTCAAATGGCCCAAGTGGGTCAATTTCGATAGTGAGCACCAGCTAACTTGTTTTGGATAACATGAGAAATTTCGCACCGTGTTAAATATTAAAAGCAAGAAATACAAAGATATGTTTTGAATTCTTTTCAGGCAATTGCACAATTGAGTCATAATTTTATAAACGAAAATTTCAACCGCATATTAATAATCCGCCATTAGGAAAAAACATTTGCAAGCTAAGTATAACCATCGTCGTCTGAATGACAATTCACACCTCCACTGAAAATATAACGAAATTAATTTAATTTTCGACCAATTAAAAATTGCGTTTGGTCTTAATCATAACAAACCAAACACACAATAACACAACATAACATACCATAACAACACAAGACTTATAACACTCAATTTTTGTCCCACTCAAATGCCTTATTTACCTGTTCACATTTTTTAACCAACTCCCTTTGAGGTGTATGACCGTTTCACCGAATCCTGTTTCGCCGAATTCTAATCAGGCTCTTTAGTTTCGAGCCGAATATTTTTTTTTTCAAATTACGGGTGCCTCGCTCGCGCTGCCGTGCTCGCTTAGGCTAAACATATAACATCAGAAACCGCAACTGATCACAAATTTCTCCCAATTAAGAATGCATTTTAACTGCTCCAACGTTAAATTTTTAAAGAATATTTTGATTCGACGAAACAGGAAAACCCCTTTCACCGAATTTTAATCATAGCTTAATTTTCGGCGAAACGGGAATCGGCGAAACGTGTATACACCCTTGCAGAATGGTGGCAAACTTGAGACATGTTACAACAGCTCTCGATTTAGTGGAACAAAAATACACGCCTCCATATAGCAGGTACCTTTCACAAAATTTAAACCTTGTCAGAAAAGCATACATTAAAAAAAAAAAGAAAAAGAAAAGGACATTAAAGTAAAGATCCTGTTTCCCGTAACCCAGGGTAGAAATTTAGGTAGAAATTTGTAAAGCTATTAGTCAGAGCTACTTAAGCTAATCGTTATTGGATTTTAACAAAAAAAAAATAGTATTCGTACCGTAGACCTCATTTCTGTTGTTCTTTTTTCCGTTCTTTTGACTGTTTCAGACTGTGAAAAACTGTATATTCGCCCTGTACGCCCCCACCCCAAAATAAATTAACCATTTTAGCTCTAGGGACGTTCACACAGGAACCTTTTTTTTTTTTAATTCCTCACTTACGTCAGTTGCGAGATTTGATATTTCGTTCCCTTGATTTCCAATTCAGGACCTTAACCACTCGGCTGTCCTTGCTGGTTTCGGTCCTCGGGGAACACTTACAAGGCCATCTTTTCATTTTTGGACTTGGGTCTTCCCGTTTGTAGGATGTACGTCTGGTGAAGAAAGTGTTAATAATGAGCATAGTTTAAACCATGCGCAATGGCTGTTTGCCGTGACGTCACCACGAGTTAGCCAATGACGAACGAGAACAACGGCTGTTTGGCCGTCTGATTGGACTAGCCCAGTCACGTGATATACACGTCACGTCAAACAGCCATGGAGCGTGGTATAGAGAAAATGAGAGAAACAGGGCGTTACTGTTTAATTAGTGGTACACAGTTATCAATCTGGGTGGATACGACCGATGTCTTTTAAGTAAGTAGCGAGGACAACAGCGGTGTAGGAAAGCCGCCAAGAGCGAAATCTCCTATTAGGAGGTTGTATTCTTGGTGGCTTTCCTGCAGCACTCGCATGTCAGCAATCGCACTGTTGTCCTTGTCAAGCCTCCGGGGGCAGATTTTGAAGATGGCCGAAAAGCCTCCACAGGTTAGTAGGCCTTGTCACCGATCTACATCACGGTTTGCAATAAAAAAAAGCGTTGGGTGCTTCGAAGTTCTACTTAGATGGAAAACATGTGTTTATTTTACAGTACGAAGTCAATAAAAAAAAACGGGGTGGGTCGTACGTTTTCAAAAAATGCACTTTGGCCATGGGAGAAATTTGCTTGTTTGGTAGAAATCATGTAAGAATTTCATTTATTTATGTTTTTTTATTTTTTATTTGTGGTGGTTGGGTAAGGTGAAGATGGTTAGCACGACTTTTGTACCGAAAGGTCCTAGGTATGCCAAATCAAGCGCCACTTCCCCCTTACGCGCATTCCGGAATAAAAGGCCCTGGAAATAAGCTCATGCTCATGTCGATTGTAGTATGTAAGAGATACTGATATTTTCTAGAAAAACTGTACCTCTCCGTCCAGAGGAAACGTAAACTCTTTTCCTTAAACATTATATTACGATTAGACGGGTTTTTCAAGTATGTTGTGGCAAACATTTTTCCAGCATTTTCACAACGAGACATCAAACGAATTTGTCCCACAAGCCGGCAAAGGGTGTCTCCGCCGCTTGTAGCATCCTTTTGCGAGTGTCTGTTTTTTTATGGCGCTGAAACGTTCTAATATTTATAGTCTGGTTTCGCTCCACTCAATCGGATACAATTTACACAAGAATGGAGTGTCTGTCTCCGTAGTAAACTTGTTGCTTTATTTGGCGTTCGATGGCTGGCGAATGTTTTCAAATTCTCCTTGCTTCTCGAATGTGGTAATTACCCTTAATTGCAGGTAATTAGATAATGACTGCTATTAGGTGTTCGAATGGAATCCTGCAGCCAAACCTTACACCACCCTGCACCCCTTAAATAAATATTCCACTTCCGGTTCCTTTAGGTCGAATGCAGCGGATACATGTGCAACAAACATGTGCGCAAACATGTCCTAGCCGCACACTCCATCAACATCGTTACGTTTGTGATTCCTTACTGTAACTAGGAAACAGGCTTTGGGCCTATTGTAGGCGGAGCGAACGGATCTTCATTTCAAACTTATATTTAGTTTTTATTTTAATGACGATACCGCATTTGTTAATAATTCTTAAAAATCTGGGTGCTATACTTAATGGGCTTTGTTGGGCTGTTTGCCTTTTGGTGTGACGTACTGCTGTTCTTTGCTGGCCTTTTTCCTATTTTAGCCTTTTTTTTTTTTAATGTAGGCCTATGTTAGGTGTCAAATTTACGTTAAGCTTTCGTTTGCTCCAGCATTTAGTTTTTGTTTGGTTATTTGTAGCCTCCTTTTCGCAGCCAACACTGAAGACGTGGGCCATCGCCGCGAGTAAAAATAAAACAGCACGTAATAAGGCGTTTAACTGCAAGCCAAACAATCATCAGTACGATAGTTTTTCACAATAGTCAGAAGATTCAAAAGGTTCACAATACAGCTTTGGTATAAGATTTGACATCGCCACCAACGAAAATGTTGAGCTGGCACACCTCTATCACGCAATGCAAGATAATATATTATTTCCTAACTTGCTATGACTGCAACAGCGATCTCTATTATATAACCATCACAATTTAGGTTTAAAATGTGTTAGCTTTTAGACCTAGTTTTAGGTTTTAGGCCTAATTTTTAGCGTTTAGGCCTAATATTTATCTCCGATTTACTTTCGTTAGTAGCAGCTTACAACAGTGGTTCGAGATTAAACCTATTCCTTTATGCGATGCAACACGGTTTTGGTTTCGAGTTTTCACGTTACCGTGGCAACCAGGAATTGAGAGAGACGGGCGTATTATTGTTTCGTGTTTCGTGCTTTCGTGTTTCGTCTGATGTCAATATCGTTTTATAATACCGCTTGGTCTTGATACGACGATTTCAGGTATCATATTCGGGATTCCCAACACTAGTCTAGACGCCACTTTCGTTGCCATGTTGAGTTGAATAATCTCCAAAGCATTCTTTTTTTCAAATGAAACTAACGTGTGTCGTTAATGGAATCCTTTTGTTTTTATGGTTGCGTTAGTTACTGTAGTGGTTAAATGCAAGCATCAAATGTTATTATTTCGTTGAGTTACGTCGAAAAAGATTATTAGCTAGAAAGAAGCAACCAAAATTTAATTTGCCGTGTTTTTTAAAGTTCACTTGACTACCATTAGCATGGTGTATGCTTCGTCGGAATTCCTGAACTATTCACGACTCCAAATTTACAATGACGAGTGTTAGAAATAAAGTCGAAAATTTTTTAATTTCTACAGTAATAATTGTTCAATTTACGGCAAATTTTGGCTCAACAATACTGATTAGGGTATGAAACGTTGTACCAATTTCGTTCCAGTCCGATATTTCGTCTGAGCTCCATCCAGACTAAAAATGTGCAACCAACGGACCAACATTTTGCAAATTTTACTTTGAAGCCAATACTTCTGCCTAAAAGCAAAACCTTTTCCTTCACTTTTCTTATGAATATAGTCCGAAGCAATTGGCCTTTGCAAGTAAAAAGGTAATGCAAGTAAAAGGTAATGCTTCTTTTTTATAAATACGGGTATTGAAGAAAATGAAAGTAAAATGGCGTGTAAACTGGATAAAAAAGAAGAAAAAGTGCGATGGCCGGGAATCGAACCCGGATCAACTGCTTGGAAGGCAGCTATGCTGACCATTATACCACCATCGCAGATGAAGACTACTGCTTCACATGAAGGCTTTGGCTTTGTCTTATCTTCTTTTTCCTTATCTTCCTAAATAAACTATTTTCTTTATAATGATGATTGAATAAGAATAAAGTGGAGTGTTATCTTTGGTTGCAGAATTACAAACACACACTGCTTAAATTTAAAAAAAATTTTGTTAGCTCTTCAAATAATAACACCCGCTAAGCCTACCAGGTCAAATGATGGAGACTTAGTCAAGCTTGTCTATTATACCTCGAGGGCTTGCCTGAGGCTATTGATGCGTTTTGCTGGCATGTTCAACTCTTTCGCTACTGTGAACAGAACGCTACATTTCAAAGGCAGGGGCATCAGACGGTGACCCTGCCTTGAGGTGAAGCCTAATCACGCGAGTGAGGGGGAAGCGAAGCTGGGTTTCATCCAGTAACATTAATAACGGAGGGAAATTGAAACCAAGACCACACCAGGGTAAGGGTGCGTTTACGCACCGTCTCGCCTTTGCATTTTCGCAGTTGGAATTTAATCGCGATGGCAAAAGTGTGGTTGCCGTGGTAACAATGCTACCTGGATTAGCTAAATTCGACATCGTTTGAGTAAATGCGCGTGTAGTGTTACAATCCGTGACAATAAGACAAAGAATTCCTCCTGACGAAACAATTTAACCAATCGCTTCTGAACTCCATTATTGACTGTTTCGTTGCGAGCTGGCAGAGCTAAAACCGCCGTCATGTTGGAATTTCGGAGGATTTCTAGCGTCTAGCTGCGAGAATGCAAAGGCGAGTTGTTGCATTAATGTACTCTAACAAAGTCGAGTGATAGCCACACCAATGGTTGCTTCTCCTTTCCTTACTTTTCGGTAAATTATATTTAAAATATGAAATATGCTGTGAGAGTGGGAAATGGTGTCAATACTGGTTATAATGAGTTTGCTATCCAAACGGGCACTCATTATACACTGTTGTATGACTTATACAGTGTTTTGATTTAATTGATGTGCTTAGCATAATCTTCTTGATATCACCTGGTCTCCTCAAACCCTTGGGGATCGCGTTGGATCGGAAAAATTTTGCATGAGACCACACGGACTCGTCGTCGCTCGAGCTCCGCATGGATATAGGCTGTATAGCCTTTAGCCATGTAGAGCGCGTGCGACGACGAGCCCGTGTGCATGAGACCAACGTGTTTCAATCGCAAATAACATAAAATAGGCGGTCAATACTAAGTTTTATTCCAGTGTTTCCCTGAGCCATTTACTAGGGAGTATTGATAAAGTAGGTAATAGCTTCGCAGTTCTTAGGCGAAAAAAAATACTTGTATAAAAGTGAAGGCGGCATGAATCCCTACATAATACCGTCTATTGATAGTAGCCGGTAAATAAGTATCACAAGTATCACACACGGCTATAGACGATTGAAATCCTCTCTCCAACAAAGCTGAAACTATTAATTTCTCCGTTTCTATTCAATATATTTCGACCAAACTTTGCCAGATATAGCAGATAGCAACTTTTCCAAACTTTACACCAACGTTTATGTTATTCCGTGCAAGAGTAAACGTAGGAAGCCACACGTAAATTTGAAAACTGTTCACTTGTTGTTGTTGTTGTTGTTGTTGTTGTTCTTGTTCTTCTTCTTGGCTGACACGGTTTCAGAAAAAACTACTGCACCTACCTAAAATCTGAAACATGATCTGAGCCAGAAATTTCCCTGGGCTTCAACCTTACAGGGACCACTTTTTCGATTGGTCCATCCATTCCGGAGTTACGGAACCCTAAACGATCATTTTGATTGTTTTACATTGTTTTAACGATTGTATTTAGGGAACAATGCCACTCACCAAACTCCAGATCCATTCTTCGTGCATGCAACAATCGACTGCATGCATAAACCTTTATAGCGCGACTCCATAGCACTTAAAAAAAGGTACACGGATTACAAACAAAAACGTCAAGTGTGCCGTAAAAAAAGTAGTTATATGATTGAAGTTTCATTTTACTTGTTAAAATGTAAACGGATAAAAATTGGTGATTTTTAATTGAAATAATCAAATGTACAATTCAGAAAATTGCGTCTGTTTAAGTGCTGTTGTGCTTTACCAATCACATACGTTACGTAAAGCACAACAGCACTTAAACAGATCCAATTTTCTCAATTGTCCATTTGATTATTTCAATTAAAAATCACCAATTTTTATCCGTCTACATTTTAACAAGTAAAATGAAACTTCAATCATATAACCCCTTTTTTTTTACGGAACACTTGACGTTTTTGTTTGTAATAAGTATTGTTTGTTAGAACTATACTTATACCTTTATTGAAGGAGCAAGGGTCGATTTTAAGAACCATCAAAACGCAAGCTTTGTGAAGATTTCCCCGGGACCCTAGCCAAGTGAGTAGCAGTAGCCTAAAGGCCAGAATCGTGGCCTCCAAACCAAGCGGACAGCGCTTAGAATCCTTTCCTCACCAGTCACTGGGCTGAAAACAACGTCACTGGGCAGAAAACAGGCCCCAAATTTTTCAGGGCAGTAGGGTCGATTAATTTGCGGGGATGTGGTAATGCAAACGAGAGTCCTCCTGACTGGAAGGTCATACACCCGCAAAGGCATTAAAAGACAGTTTTGATTTTTCGATATTTACATCCAAACTTTTAAGCCATGGTTACTTTAAAACGCACAGGAGTAAGCCATACAAGACATCAATGCAGAACCATAAAAGGAACATCGGGTCAATATCAGTTAAATTACTTACAAAACAGTAGTGATAAACACACAAGTGAGCCACCATCTTTGATTGATGTCACTACAGTAGATTCACTTTTAGACAATTGAACAAAGCTGTCCATTTTTCCATGATGGAGACATTTTTAATCATGCTGGTGATGGTCTAGGCCTCTAGGGCACTCTGATTTTTTCAATGGGTTCTTCACTGACAAAATCAATTTCGTTATAACGTGGATGTATTTTATAGTACAATCTTCTGGTAGTTGGACGCTACGCTGAGACAATCCTTAATACTGTCTAATAAAATCCACCTAAATTACTGGCCGTGTGTGCGTAGGAGTACTCAATTCCTATGCTAGAAGGCGACACAAATAACAGCGCGACAAGTTTGCCAAGTGCCCCCTGCCCCCTCAGTTGGCAGAGACTTCGGAAACTGCATCGGTTAGTTTGAAAATTCGCCACGTGGCGTTGAGATGGCAGCACTAGCAACCCTGCTCCCCTTCTCTTCATGTGGTTGATTTTTAGTAGCTTTTTTTGCCTCTTGCATTGCGCACACGGCCTCTACTGTACTGGAGGCTTTGGTCTAACACTCCTCGTTGCTAACAGAACTCTCTATAAGCGCCAAGGGTGCTACATTTTGAGATTTTGGTTAATTATATGATTTGCCCACTACTGAAATCATTAGTTATCTGGACCTTACCTGGAGGTTTCATCTTCCATCAGCAGCAATGGCTCAGAATCAGAATGTGTTGCACCACCCGTATTCTGTCACATGGTCAGTAAACTATCCGGCCCGACCTACAACAAATTAGATGGGATACACAAAATGGATGCCACGACTGGCCTGTTTCTTACGGGTCTTCGGGAATTGACAAATCGCATCGGTGAATTTTTGATCAGAGAATCGCGAAATCTATTGGCAGCTATAGTGGCGGTTTTCAAAATATAATTTTAATATTATGTAGATTTGCGTGACAAATTCTTATTATACAGGGTGTTTCAGAATAAAACCGACAAACTTCCAGGGCATACTCAGGAGGTAAAGACAAGTCGAAAAGTTCTATATAACACCTATCCAAAAGTGCTTGGTTACCGAGATATCGCCCTATTTGAACCCATTCTGTTATGATCGAGTATTTAAGTATTTAAGTCATGGTTTAGTGGAAGTGATGGAAGCCTGTATCAGACTGCCTTGCGAAGTGCACGCCGTACTGTGACCTCATACTAAACAAACTCGGATGCAGCAAGGAGCACCTACCAGTGGGAAAACTTCGCGATAATAAATTATGTTCACGACTGCAATATCGTCTAATCTTGCCAAGACAGGAGCACCTTGCAAGATCTCAGTATGCTGACGCGTTCTGCTGTGAAGCGGACTTGGCTTCTTTTCAAGGCTTCTCTCTACCCAGTAGCTCTTAACGTTTCCGTAATGAAAAATACGTTAGAAGTAATGCTATATTTTAATTAAGAAACCAAAAGGATGCAGCGGAAGTTCATTTTTATTATTCCTAAGAAAACCTGTTTTATTTTTCTAAAACTCGGCAGCCCAAATATGTTCATTGTTCCCGACATTAAAAAAAAAACCTTCGTTAACCAGCTGAAAGACGTTAGGAAGGCCTGTCCCAACTGATGAACCTGGAAGGTTGGGAAGGGGCGGGGAGGGGGGGGGGGGAGAAGCAACGGAAACCAACTGGCACATTGGCTTTATAGGTTACGTTGGGCAAGGCAACTGCCAAATTTACAGCCGTAGTTACAACGTACAGTAATTGTTATAAAAGTGCTTAAGAACGATGGTTAACACTATCAAAAGGCTTGTCTTCCTGGGTCAGAGTAGGTATTTCAGTGTTTTAAAGAGTTTGATCTTCCGGAATTGGCTTGGAACATTTACAACGCTCGTTGAACCCGCCCCACCCCCTCACCTCCCGGGCCAATAGCCGTAAAGTGGACTCTAGTATAAAAAATAAATAAATAAATAAATGAACATGAACAGAACAAAGGAGAGGGAAAATAAAGGCCCCTGAACAGTGTGCAAGGAAGGGGGAAGGTTCGTGGGAACCAGAACCTCCCTCCGCCCTCCCCCCATCGAAACCTCAAAATGTGTCATAATGCTAAATAAGTTCCTCCAGAATTTGTGAAAAAGTAGAAGCCGGATACGGCAGTGATGTACCGTAAAATGCTTCAGCTTCCCAGTTTCAGTTTTCCATCAAACTGATGATACTTTGCCCTCCTACGAGACTAGTGAACTTTGTGATTTGGATGGGGAAATCTTCTAGATACAAGATACAAGCCCACCTGACCAGGCTGTCACCGTACAAGGCCATTGGGCCTGATGATGTCCATGCAGCTTTTATTTAAAACTGTGCTACTGAGATTTGCACTCCTCTTGAGCTTGTCTTCCGGAGTTCTTTGCGGGACGGTCAGGTCCCTGAAGATTGGAAAACGGCAAATGTTGTTCCCATTCATAAGTGTGGTGATCGGATGGACACGAGAAATTATCGCCCAATCAGGTTGACCTCCCAAGTCTGCAAGATGTACGAGACTATTCTCAAAGAACATATCACAAATTATCTGGAGGCAAACTTTCTTCTTAAAAAAAACCAACACGGCTTTCGCAAGGGATTTTCCTGTTTGACTAATTAACTCGAGGCTGTTAACGATTGGACCACTTATTTGGATGAAGGGGATCCATGTGATGTTCTTCTTCTTGACTTATCCAAGGCATTTGACACTATTTCGCATGGGAATCCTATTGATAAATTGTACAACATCGGGATCAAAGGCAAAATTCTTTCTTGGATTAAGGAATTCATATCAGGTCGATCACAACGTGTCTGTCTTGCTGGTAGTTGCTCAGAGTGGACGAAAGTGACCAGTGGGGTGCCGCAGGACTCTGTCCTGGGGCCCCTGCTGTTCCTGCTTTACATCAACGACCTACCTGAGGCTGTCATCAACCTTATTAACTTGTTTGCTGATGATGCAAAAATGTATCGACGTATCAAGTCCAGTCAAGACAGAGACTCCCTTCAGAGACCTTAACACGCTTCAGAATTGGGCGACTAACAACTAGTTATCCTTTAATGCTCACAAATGCTCAGTCCTTCATCTTGGCAAAAAAAAAAAAAAAACAGGGTTTAATTATACAATCAATGATACCATCATTAGTAAGCAGGATCAGGTTAAATCTCTTGGCATTATGTTCACTAGAGACTTGAAGGTCGCCACACAGTGTCGCATTTCTGCGGGCAAGGCAAATTCAATGTTGGGCAGAATAAAGAGGGGATTCCGCTATTTGAATGGAAGAACCATGCGGATTCTTTACAATACATACATTCGGCCCCACCTGGACTACTGTGTCCAGGTAAGGAATCCACATTTCGTTAAGGACAAAAAAATCATCGAGGCTATTCAACGCCGTGCATCCAAGGTACCAACCCAGTTAAAAAACTTGGATTACCAGCAACGTCTTAGACACTTGGGTCTCACTACTCTAGAGGAAAGAAGACTTCGTGGTGACCTGTTGGAAACTTTCAAATATGTAAATAATCTCGACTCAAGATGCTGCGAAGACATGTTTAATCGTGCCATTTTCACTACAACTGGGCGTCATGAACAAAAATTGCAGCTCCCATATGCTAGGACTCTGGTGCGACAAAAAATTTTCAGTGTCCGTACAATAAACACTTGGAACTCGCTTCCCAGACATCTGATGGGCGGCACCAACACAATTAAATGGAAAATTGATTACGATAGATGGTCCAAAAACCCGTGACCTGATTGCTTCAATGTTCCCCTTCCAGCCTCACAACCACTTGCTTTGGCTGAGTATTGTTAATGTTAATGTTCCCGGACCCTACCCAGGAGCTAACAACACCCCTGGGTTTGTTCGGCCTCCTGCTATTTTTTTTCCAGGCTGTGGCTACGGTGCCACTACATCAAGTCATTCATAAAAAAATTTAAAAAAAAACACGCAACTAGTACGAAAACATTTATCAAAAGCTGCGATGTTTTTTACAGCTTTGAGCAACATTTATTGCGTGTAGAAATTATTAACCTGCGCCATCCTTTAAAGTTTAAAAAAATTATTTACAACCCTCTTGGCAAGAGTTAAACATAGTTGCAGTTTCGAACGCAATTCTGTTAGGCCTATCACGAAGTTTTGCAGCAGGTTGGTGTACCGCCGGCTGGTCTGAGTTTATGGAGCTATGAATTTGGTCCTAAAACGTCGCCAACGGCTCTATAGTTCATACCACACACAAGATGGTGTATAAGATACAATAAAGCGTGCACCTTGCGTGCATTCAGTCACAGCCTGTGACTCAAAGGCTCCAATTAAGCCATAACTTAAATACTCGATCATAAAATAATTGGGGTCTAATAGGGCGATATCTCTATAACCAAGCATTTTTGAATAGGTGTTATATAGGACGTTTTGACTTGTCTTTACCTCCTCAGTATGCCCTGGAAGTTTGTCGGTTTTATTCTGAAGCACCCTGTGTATTACAGTAGGGCCTATTTTAAAATAGTTTCAAAAGTTGTCACTCAGTCACAGTTACTCTATTTCTTTGGCTTGGAAAAAAAAACAAAGAGACACGTTCGTGTATCCAGAAAGTGTTGCAAGGGAAGGAATGTTGGCATTTTTGTACCGCCAGTGTTGCCCTCGGCTGACAGGAAGCGGCAATAGAATAAATCAATCGTATCGGTGACCCTTTCCACTACCATATTGTCCAACCCAGTCGCGTACGCGATTTTTTTTTTATCTGAGAACCGGCCAGTGATCCCTGGCTGGTATGAGGGCCAGTGCTACTGATGCCAAAGCCAGCTGAGAAATAGTTCACCAGCGGAACGCTACCTACTGACTTCAGAGCCAATTGAGAAATAGCTTGCGAGCAGAAAGCTATCTACTGAAGTCAAAACCATCTCTTTTTTTGGAAGGGGGGGGGGTTGAAGGTGGCACGTGAACGGTTACACTTGACATACCATTTACCGAGCACGAGTTACCAACTAGTAAAACGTAAACCAGAACTCTTTATTCGACACGTGACACGTGAATTTTTTTTCGTCTTGAGGGCGGTGGACTGGTCTTCACTACAGCCCCCGGATGCTACGACGGGTGTTTGTTTATTAACGTCCTTTGAGGCATTAACAAATGAAAATTAATATCATATGTTCTAACATTAAGCTATAGGCTCTATATTAGGGTGCGTTCGATATTACAGCGCGTTTATACAACGACTCGCCTCTGCATTCTCGCAGCTAGAAGCTAGAAGCATGCCAAGTTCATGGAAAACTCACAGCCCAATTTGGTTTCTTGCCTGGAAAATCTGCTGTTACACGCTGTCTGGATTTTTGGACTAGTACTGTCAAGGAAAATAACCCAAACCATTAATATATTTGGATTTTGCCAGGGCTTTCGACAAAATTTCACGTGAAAAATTATTGTACTGCCTTGAAAATGTTGGCATTGGTGGTAAGGTACTAAAATAGATAAGAATTTACATTGTCGATAGAACACAAGTTAGAATTGATTAACTGTTTGTCAACCCATGCTAAAGTAACAAGTGGTGTTCCACTGGCTGCTGTGGTGGGGTTCCGCCACAGAGACTCTAGATACTTGGTCCCATGCCAGTAGAGTGTGTAAGTGACTTTGCCCAGTTTCTCCAACTCCCGTGTAGAATGAACTAAGCCCTGTTACAGTGAAACTAAAGGCGGAGTGACTTTAAGGCCCTTCCCGAAACAGCTATTACCATAAACTCTGTACACAATGAACCCCCCCCTCCTCCCCTCCTAGTTCATGAGTGAAGAAAATAGACTAAGACCATTACAGACGTAAGGGCCAACCAACGTTGTAGTACCAGCTCCACTTTAGAACTGTTGTTACAAAAGCTATCCACTAAGTTGAATACCGACAAAACCTAATTCTCCTTCCTACAGAAGACAGTAAGATTTACAATGGACTAATTCCTCTTCGACCCAAAAAAGGCACCTCCTTCTGAATTTATGAACTGAGTGAAAGTCTTAGACAACACACACCCCCCCCCCACCTCCGTTGCTGTGAAAATGAAGTAAAACCTCAATAACTGAGGCAAACCACCATAAGCCCCCATCCTCCTGTTTGTTGCCAAAACCACTGATTTAAACCCATGAACTATGTATGAAGTTAATCAAAGCTTAAGTACTCCCCCCCCCCCCGGTTATTTTAAAAGCTAACAAGATGAATTAAGCCCTCCTCAAACAACAATGGAGTCCCCTGCTTCAAGAATTGTAAAAGTAAACCATGCAAAATTATCCTGAATAGATGTGCAGAGAGGTATTGGCTTACTGCAATACAGACTACTTACAGTCCTACTTATGAGGGGTCCCCCTCATACATTCTGATTGCAGGCTGTATACCTATAATCCCAGTTAACTTCAGTAAATCCTCCTGTGCCCTGTGCAGTCATATCGTAGACTTTGAAGAACAGTTTTCTTGATATTAAAGGGCAATTACATCCATTTTTACATGCATGTTTGACTTTTGGATCACTTACACAATAACTAAACACAAGAATTGCGGTAAGAATACGTTACTTACGTCCGATATAACAATTTAATTACTGCATCACCAAAACACGACACGGAGATCGCCATTGTTTTGCTGGAACGCTCAGAAATTAATGCCGACAGATGTCACTTTTCGATTTCGACTCGCAGCCGATTGATACAGCTGTATTGACTGTGAGGAGCTCAAGCGTCTGACGGCCTTAGCTGGCCGGCAATGTAGTGGCCAGCTAAGGCCGTCAGGCGCTTGAGCTCCTTACAGTCAATACAGCTATCTCGATTGGATCCGCGTCGAAATCGAAGAGATCCGTCTGTCGGCATTAATTTCTGCGCGTTCCAGCAAAACAATGGCGACCTCCGTGTCGTGTTTTGGTGATGCAGTAATTCAATTGTTATATCGGACGTACGTAACGTATTCTTACCGCAATTCTTGTGTTTAGTTATTGTGTAAGTGATCCAAAAGTCAAACATCCATGTCAAGGATGTAATTGCCCTTTAAGACTGTATTTGGCCCACGTGGTGAATGGGCAATCCGCTGTCCAAAACTGTGCATTTAAACCTAGAACTTTGCCTGTAAAATCAATATTTGATGATCAAGTTCGAAATGGGGTTAATTCAGTACTGCTGTCCAGTATGTCTGCTAGAGTGAAGGACATAGTATGTCTGCGAGATTATTTGTGAAGAGTCCCTAGTGCATAAAATTGTGAAAATTCCCGCACAATGGAGCAAATTGATTTTATTAAAATTCTTCAGGGGAAACTATCATTTGAAGGCAGAACGTCGAGTTGGTAGTTTTGCGCACTAACCTTCTTGGCTGAATCACTCAAGAATTATTATTTATTACTAGAGGAGTTGCTCGATTCGCTCGCTCATTCCGCGTCATCTCACTCCCCTCCCCTCCCCCCGTCGCGCTTGCCGCCGGCCCGCCCCGCCCCCGCCTCATTTAATTTGCCGTTCGGTCGGTAGATGCCATCATATGTTTGCGCTGCTGGCCGTTGCGTTCCGGGCGCAGCTACTATCTCAGCGGGCCTCGGCTGCAACTCTTATAATTTGCCGTTCCGTCGGTAGGTGGCGGAGATGGCATCGTATGCAGCTGCTGCAGATGCAGATTGCTGTTGCGCTGCCGATGACTGCGTTGCGGATCTTGTGTAATTATATATATATATATATATATATATATGTTTGAGAGATAGCGAGTGTGAGCATTAAGTGCTCAACAAGCTGAGGTCGGGAAGAGCCTGCCATCAGCGTCAAAAAGTGCTTATATGGCAAGTTATAACCCACGGCTGGCTGTATCCTGTGTTGAGAGACAAAGGGACAATTCGTTTCTGAATTCACGTATGTGTAGGAATTTGCAAATTGAAATAGATTTGTAGGTAGAATGAAAAATTGGAAGAAATGAAAATTTGGGAAAAGACACTTGACGGCAAAAAAAAATCCAATAAATAGACTTTTCCAGCAAACTTAGAAAATGCCACATATTAATGTATCTAGAAGCGCACTAGTGCTTCGCTCATCAAGTTCAGATTGTTAGCTTTCCATGGAGTCGAATTGTTGGCGTTGATTGTTGACGTTTGCTCTTGTGATGAAGGAGGCGAACAAAAGAGGAGTTAGGGAAGAAGATGTACGGCGGTATGGATTAAAGACGAATACAGATGTTGAAGGTTTGGATACTAGTGGAAGAAATGGCGGAGGTGACAATCACAACCACAACAATGGTATGAACAATGGTGTGAACCATGTCTCGAACAATGTATGGAGTGGCAGAGCTACAGAGGACATTGATGCTGAGCGACTAGATGTCCTTCAAACAGTGAGGGATATATTTACGACGGCCCAGGAATCAGATGGACTGGACCAGGAGAAAACTAGGCGTCATGCTCGAGGTTTGTTGATGATTTGCAAGCTCTATGGCGGCAGTTTGGTAAATGCGGATATGTCTAGGTCAGTTGTGGTACTGTGTGACCAGTACAGCACGCCTTACTCCGCAACTCAGGTGTATTCGGCTGTTGTAAGTGTGATGAGTCCTAATAATGTACAGTCAGTTGGACCACTTCGAGCCAGTCATGCCTTTGATGTCATGGTGAGATCTCCAGCTGCAAAGAAGAGGCTGTTGAGTGCAAAGTTCGCTATCAATGGTCGTCCGGCTGACCTTTTCGATTTAGGGGAGCAGCGCGTTGAAGCCAGATTACACTGGCTCCCTCACGCAATCTCCCGGACTGATGTCAGAGCAGCGGTGAGCAAGTTTGCCACGCTAGAGACGCATGTATTTGAGAAATTAGTGGTACACGGTAGAGAGATTTGTGATTCCAACACGTAGTTGGTGCGATTCAGACTGCATGATGATAAGACTATGGATGATGTTCCTAATGTTGTTATAGTGAGGGGTGTGCCTGCATTACTGTCGATTCCTGAGCGTGCGCCGAGGTGTCTACGTTGTGGGTTCCGTGGGCACTTCCGGCGCGCGTGCGTAAATATCCGGTGTGCTACTTGTGGAGGTTATAGAGACCCCTGTGATTTGTGTTCGCATCTCCGTGAATTGGCACAAAATGAGCACCAAACTGTGCAACAGGGGAGACGAGACACAAGAGAAGACACCCGCAATCAGCAGCAGCAGCAGCGAGAAGTTGCTGTGGGCATAGGACTCTGAGTAGCATCAGCGGGAGCAACGTCCCTGGGGCCGAGCGCCCTTAGTACTAGTGCTCCATGCCTTCTGGCGATTTCTGATGTCCAGGATGTTGGTGTTGAACACAGCAGTGAAGCAGGAGGTGACGATGACGGTGGAGGCTGGCAGAAACCGCCGGCAAGGAAGAGGAAACGGAAGAAAACAGGAAATGGAGGTTCAGGGTCCCAAAGTCCAGCAGGGATGCAAGTAATGGAAATGCAATCAACCCAAGACATTGTCACATCACAAAATGTCGCGAATACTGTCAACGAGAATTTGCAGGTAATCTCTGTGGTAAATCATCAGCAAAGTGCTGACTCAGTCACGAATCTTGAGACTCAACCCACTCAAGATATCCAGCACTCTGAGTCGGAAGATAGTACTTTGTCAATTATAGATAACAGTCTGCGTATAGCAATGGATACACTTTCGGGAGGGGCTGGGGAGTAAGGGCCAGTCACACAGACAGATTCCACAGCATCATTAATTTTTCTATTGTGTCCTGGAATGCACGATGTTTGACGAATAAATTGCACGAAATTGCCAAAATTTTAGATTATGCAGACATAGTTGGTGTTCAAGAAATTCGGACCATAGTTGATTTAAGTGACCCTAACCTAAAAGTTGATTTTGTGTCTTCTGGCCTCAACGTGGGTATATTTATGAAGTGGAGTGTACCATATTTACCGGCCACCTTGAAAAATTGTCCAGGCATTGATGCATGTGGGGTGAATGTATGGATGCTTGATCAGTGGATCACCATTGTTTTTGTGCATGTAACGGGCAATCTGTCCGCCGATGATTGGCTGTCCTGGCTTGGTCAATTTGTGACACCATGTATAATAGGTGGAGCCTTTAATGCTCACCATCATGATTGGGGCTCGCTGCATAACAGCACGAAAGGTCGTCGTCTGTCAAGTGCTATTCACAGCCTGGGTATGGAGATTGTACAAGATGGCAGTCCAACCTTTGTTCGGTGGCAGGGGGAAGTAGTACAGGAATCCGTTCTAGATTTGTTCCTGTGTTCTAAGGGTTTGTCCAGGCATTTTGCTTTTCATGTTTCTGATGATCTCAGAAGAAGTGACCATCTACCAGTGGCTCTGCATCCGGTTGGATGCAAGCCTTTGGACAGCTCGGGTGGTCATGCGAAGCCTAGTGCCAGCAATGGCAGTTTTACCGACTGAATTGACTTATACGTTTGCAGTAAATCTCCTGTGCAGCGAAAGAAACAGCACAGGGTTAATTCAGTTTGGTGGACGCAAGCCTGCACATGTGCAGTTCGCGACAGGTGCAGAGCCTACCGCCTTTGGAAGAGGGTTCCAACAGAGGAAAGATGGCTGATCTACAGAGCGACAGTGAAGGAATCGTCCTTCATTTTAAAGTCTGAGAAGGAGGGATATAGGGGTCGTCTCTGTAGCACTGTTGAGCAGTCTGGCTCGCTTGCACAAGCATGGTGGATGCTGCGCGCACAAGACAAGAAGACATCTACATCATGGGTTTACAGTTCACAGCTTCCTGACAGGACAGTTTTGCGTGGCAGCAGTCTCGCAGAAACATTCAGTGAGAGGTTTGCGAGTGTTTATGCTCTCCCACGAGGATTGCAACCTCCTCAAAGTGCTCCCCTTTTGCCTCCCTGCCTTGCCACAGATGCTCCGTGGAGTACACTTGAGTTACGAGCGGTGATTTCGAAGTGCAAACCGAAGAGTGCCTCAGGCATTGATAGGCTTCCCTATGGTGTTCTGCACAAGCTTCCAGCAGGGGCCCTAGACGAGCTTCTTAACCTTTTTCAGGCCCTCTTGGATGGTGGTCTGGTTCCGGAGTCGTGGCTCTTCACGATTCTTGTCCCGTTCACAAGGCAGGCTCAGAGAGGTCATGTCTTATGAATTACCGACCCGTTGCATTTTTGTCGTGCTTCACAAAGTCAACGAGCGTATGCTCATTAAGCGTCTGTCTTGGTTTCTTGAATACTATGATGTACTGGCACCGATCCAGTTTGGTTACAGGGAAGGAAGGAGCGCTCAAGACGCTGTTCTTTATCTTCTCTCTGGTATCCATGAAGCATGGCTGCATGCGAAAGTTGTTGTAGCAGTTTTCCTAGACATTAGGGCTGCTTATGACATGGTTGAAATTGACTGGGTCTGTGCTTCTTTGCGCAGTACGGGAGTTGGTGAGAAGTTGATTGAAGCAACTGTGGCACTATTAGGGCTGAGAGTTACAAGAGTTGGTGGCTATTGGTCAGCTCCAGCGCAGTCAGACAGAGGCCTTCCGCAAGGGAGTTGTGTCAGCTCGACTCTTTTTGCGGTCGCCATTAATGAGGTTCTGCAGGAATGTGTGCTGCAGCCAACATTGTCTGCATGTTGCGCTTTGGCTAGCAGGTGATGATCTAGAAACTCTAGTTCCGTGTGTGCAGTCTGCGTTAGATGTGACTGTGGACCGAATTTCGAGACGTGGGCTCTCGCTTGCTCCTGCCAAAACGGAAGTGGTGGTCTTTCACGTAATCAGGCTCTTCGAACTGCTTCGGTGAGTGTGTCTGTCAATGGGGTTGTAGTAAGGTCTAAGTCCTTTGTGAAGTATCTAGGTGTGGTACTAGACAGTTGTCTGGAATGGGGGCCGCATGTCCGGCGACTTAAAGTGGGAGTGCAGGCTCGCACGTCGATTCTGCGAGTGCTTGATGGTCATAATCTGTCAAGCAGGGCTCCCTGTTAGCTGCATGCAGGGGTTTTATTCGTGGGGTTCTTGACTACCATCTCTCATTTCTCAGTGGGTCAAGGCGACATATTGATTCTCTCCAGGTAGTGGTAAACAGTTGTCTTCATGTCGTATCTGGTTGTTTGGTCTCTACACCAGTACAAGCTCTGTGGGCAGAATGTGGGGAGCCCCCACTTCACCTCCGAGCAGAGGAACTTTTGCTAGTCCTCTGCATGCGTAATTTGAGCAGGGATTGTTCAGATCCTGTTGGGAAGATTATTTTGGACTACTGCACCATTGGCGCAGGTGCTCGAGCTCAATTAGGCGCCATGGGCAAGGGAGCCTCCTTGCTCCAGGACATGTCACAGTGGCATCTTTGCGAGGTGTACAGGGTTATCCCCCGTTGTCCCTGGGTGTGGTGCCCACGTGTATATGAGTGTTTTTCCTCTAGTGAGGCGGACTGTGAGATCTTCTGTTAAGCTTCCTTCTTTCCGGCTACTAAATCCGGTGGTGTTGGTGTTGCCATTCCGTCATTGAAGTACAGTCTCCAGCGCAGACTGGAGTTTATTGGCTCCAGTACTGCTGGGGAACTGGTTGCACTCTCTGTTGCTCTCGATGTGGCTATTGACCTTGCCTTGCCATCCCTTGCAATAGTGTCTGACTCCCTTGCTGCTATTCGCCAAGTACAGAGTGCTGTACAGTGTCTTGCGTTGTCGGATCCAGTCCTGTACTCTATATGCTGGAAGCTATGGACTGCTACGCAGTGCTCGCACGTGGTTCTTCGGTAGGTCAAAGGTCACAGCTGCGTCAGTGGCAATGATCAGGCGGATGGCCTCGCCCGTGGAGCAGCCAGTGAGGAGACAGGTAGGGTCGGGCTGGTTTCGTCGGTCAGGATGCTGAGGTCCGTTGTTAGAGGCCGCACGATGAGGATGTGGAATGACGAGTGGCACCAGTCTGTGACAGGTAGAGTTCTTTTTTCCATGCACCCAGAGTGCTGCAGCACCGCTGTTCTTGATGTTATGCCCATGTGGAAGGCTAGGCTCCTCACCAGGCTGAGGACAGGCCATTCCGTCCTTCTTGATCATCAGCATAGGCTTAAGAGTCACCAATCTGTACAACCTGCAGAGTTGAAATGTCCGCGGAGCATTTTCTCTTCTTTTGTTCAAAGTATGACCAGCAGAGACAGGCTCTCCATAAGTGGTTTGGTGTTACCCCATCGTTACGCCACTGGAGGGAAAGGGTGGTGGGAGGTAAAAAAAAAAAATGGTACTCAGCTAAAAGGTCTAGAAGGTCGGGAAGGGGGATTCGCTTTAAGTCTCCCTCGGAACCGTGTAAAACAGCTGAATTTAAACAGTTTTGTGCCTTCGAAACGTTTATAAAGGCTGTTTTTAGAATTCAGTGTAGGGTCTTGTGGTGAGGCTGTTTCCCTCCCTCCCCTTCCCCCACCCCCAAGGTTTACCACTGGTATTTATCAGCTGTTTCATTAGACGTTACGAAATTCGGCGTTCGAGTGATACTAACTCAGCCGATATACTTTGGTGCCAATCTGTCACCTAAAACCCTCCATTAAAAAAGAGTAAGGCTAAAATCTGAATTCAAATTACGTTAATATCTTGAACGATTTCATTCTCAGAAAAAATATTTCATTTTCAATGTTTTCTTACAGCCCCGCCATCTATCGCTTGTAACGCGCAAACAGGTTCTTGAAATCATCTGCTTTGAACGTAATATTTCAGTAGTGTAAGGAATTTGGGTGAAATCAAAAGATCAAAAGTGGTGCCAGAGGCTGTGGTGGGGCGGGGGGAGGAGGGGGAGGCATTACCGCCCTGTTGGGGAGTAACTGAGGCTGGAAGTAGCTAATGTAATAGCTTAAAAAAAAAAAAGAAGACCACGGAAATTTCGAACGTACGTTTTTTTTTTTATTTCTCACTGTGCCCCTTCCCCCGTCCCCGGGGTCGGGGAAATCAATGACCCTCCTATTTCAAAGAATGTCTAGTGCCACCTCTGCAAAAGATGGTTAGAAATCAAAACTAACTCGAACTGAAGTCAAAACAAACAGGAACACAAATACGCTTTCGAGTGTCAGGTTTCAGATAGCACGATTTTCCTGGGGCTGTAGTGCTTAATCCTCGTAAAACCTTACTGCAGCTTTAAACTACTGCAAAAGCCATTAATTAAAACCGCTGCATCTGCCCCCCCCAAAAAAAAAAAAAAAAATTGGTCATTAAACATCGGGGAAAACGGTTATTTAATGTTTTATTATGAAGATTTTAGTAATGGTACATTATAGTAAATGCCAACTTTCAAAACTTTTTGTCTAAACAAAGAAGGAATAATATCCAGCTTTGTTTGTTGTGTTTAGATTATCGAGTAATATATTTTTGGTGTAGTTACCGTAAGATTGCAGAAGTCAAACTGTCCGCTATCTTGGGTACTGTTATACGGTTGGCTTTCCCGTAATGCTCTCATATCCATTTTCTGTTGGCTGCGGTCGTTTGGTTGCCACGGGCAACGTGGGCAACCAATCATAAGCTTCGTGTTGATTACGTCATCCCCGCGACAGTTCAAATCTATTTAGCAGTACTGTAAATCCAGAAGTGAGAATTTGACGCATCGGTTTTAAACGTCTCATCAAATGCTAAATAAAGAATGGCAGGTTACACTCGGTTTGTGGGTTAGACTGATTAGATAGCTTCCATTTCATGAATTATGAGCTGATCTTATCAGTGTCGCACACATGATATTTGTTTGGGGGGCAAAAAAGCGGCGTAGCTAAATTATGTGGGGTCGTTTGTAAATTAGCCTTTGGGGTACCCCCTCCTTCATATACATGATGGCCCAAAAAAATTTCTATGTCCATACTTTTTTGCTAATTTTTTTTTGTTTTAGTGAAAATACGGACCACTATTTCGAACTCCAGTCAAGTGGTCTCTATTTTCACTTTTTTTGAAAAATATCGGATAAAGGTTATTATTACTAAATAATGATTAGTAACCACTTTTCACAATTTCTACTATCGTTAACGTGTTCAGCACCCGAAAGAAAAACGTACGTTAGACGACACCTCACATGTCTACGCAATTCATACCTCTCATGCGTTAATTTTCGAAATAATGAAATCAAAGATGGCGTCCATTTTCCAAAATGGCCACTCACAGTCTATTTTTTTTTTTTTTATCACCAGGCCATTAGCTACTAGCGCCAAATATGTAATCCTCTGGTAAATGTATGTATGATACGCAGCTGCTGCATTATAAGAAAAAAATAATGATTTTGATAATGATTTTATCAAATTGGACCAAATGTATGTCGTAGCTCCCACAGAAAAACTTCTGTCAGCATTCCAGTTAATCCCACCGACTAACACTTCAAACGTTAAAGGAAATAATTGAAAATTGCCCAGTTGGCAATTTCATATTTTCCATTTAACCTTCGAACTATTACTCGTGGTATTACCTTGGAAGGATATAATGCTTCCTCTTCACGGTTTTTCATAGCGCGGGTGAATTGTTCACTCACAGCATTGTTAGCATTTGTTCGGTCTTAAAATCTACGCCTAGAAACTTTCAGCCTGTCCGTTTTTTAATGGTCATCACATTTTTTTAATGATAGGGGGATGGACGGACGGGGAAGCTCGAAATTAATTTTTAAAATACACATTGTATCAAATTAAATAAAACAAACGTACTACAAAAGAGCCTTTTTTAAATTTAAATAATGTTTTTCTTTAGGGGGCCCCCTGAGGCTGGGGGCCGGTGGCATTTTTCCACCCTTGCCACCCTGTAGCTACGCAACTGATCATCCCCAGCAGAGTCCAAGCTTCACAACTGGCAATCACAGGCCAGTAGAAGATTGAGTTCATTGTTGCTTGTGAAGTTTGACACAGGAAGCAATATCTAGTGTTTTTACTAAATTTGCGGGAAATTCAGGCAATAAATTGTTTGGGTGCTTTTTGTTGTTGTTTGTTATTTGTTTCGAAATTGTTTAAATTAATTTGATAGTGGGAATTTGATCTGGTTTTTTTGGGAATACATAAATACATAAATTTTCTCTTGCCTCAGTCTGAGGAAAGCGCTGCCGGAAGTCTAGTTGCCGATCTTTAAAAATGTAGCGTTGCGTCTTGCAGGTCTGCCAATAACCGCCTTAGGCACAAACGCCCCAAGACAATCATCGAATTGAAATGCACTTTATGAAACTAACTTAGGTTTTCAACAAACGAAAAATGTTAAGCTCTCCTGTCAGTCCGAATTAAGGAAACGGAAATTTGTGATCTGGGTCCTAAAACTACTGCAGATCGGCGGGACGCTATGTCATTTTTAGAGGAGGCGAGCGCTTAGCCGAGTAGCGGATAAGCGGATGCTGAAGAAGTCGCGGTAGTACCATGACTTTGTAAGCTTTACATTAATAAAGTACTTAAACTAAGATGTAGTCTAATGATACTTTAGCTAATAAGATCTTAGGGGGAAGGGATCCTAAAATGATTTAGACCCCCAGAAGATTAATAAGAATTAGTCCTAGCTCATAAGCCCAATATGTCTTTGACTACGCAATGAATGAGAGCAAGCTAGTGCGAGGTCCTCATTCATCCAGGTTCCTAAAACTCTTGATAATTTATTAATTTCTTCCCGACCCAAAATCAGAAAGGGAACAATTATTAATATAGCATTTTTTGGATTTTGTTCGAAACATTTCATTAGCCACAAAATACCGCCGATGCCCGGGGGAGGAACACAAACCACACAAGGTGGGAGCGAAGGGTTTGTGGGGAAACAGGAGACCGTTTTCAATTCAATTCATGCTACCCAGCATAGTATTTCGCTCGCACATGCGCAGTACAGCTAGTAAGACTTATTTGTGTCAACAATAATTTACAATTAATTAAACCGTTCTTACACAAACAAACTAAAGCAACAAGACTATACAAAAGGTCTACGAGTAATCAATTGTCAATATGTAGTATTAAATGTATAAACAGGACGGAAAGCCAAATGGATCGAAAAGCGATAAATAAATAAATACAGATTTTAACCTATTTACATTACCTTTTGGACTTAAATGTTAGACTGCCTAAACGGTAATTGAACCCACGACCTTTGAGACCAAAGGCTGAAGTCCTACCGGTCAATGGCCGTGTCAGTATGGCTTAGCGGTAGGACTTCGGTTTTGGTCTCTAATGTCGTTGGTTCAATTCCCGTTCAGGAGTCTGACATTTAAGTCCAAATGGCAAAGTAAAAGGTTTGTATCTGTATTCATTTAGTAGTTAATACATATCATTCCAACAACTTCCTTAAGCATTCAGCCTATACTTTCCTTTAAACAAATCCCTTACAAAAAATCATAACTTATTTTTCGAATTCACTCCCCCCCCCCATTTTTAAAAATCGAACGTCTACTACGCCTACCCTAGGTATGTTGGGGGTAGGGGTACGAGGATCCGCTCCTCACATTACCCTCGTGTCGGCACCCCCGCGTTAGAAAACCCCTTTCTCCGTTGCTAAAAATATGGTTACGGGTTTGAGAAGCGCTAAGTAAATTTGCGTTGAGGCATCAGATCTATTTTAAAGAGATCGGCTGGTCCAAGGCAGGCAAACCGTTATACAGGCAGAAAAGGGGTTTCCCCCGTCGTTTCAATAAAAAGGTAGCGTTTCCGCATCGCTCTGCCTGTGGGTTGAGAGTGGTGAGCGTGAGATCGCATTCACGTTTACTTTACCGTGGAAGCTGGCTGTAACGCGACGAGGCGGGAAAAAAAAACTGTTCAATTTCGTTGTTGCCTCAAGAATATTAGGGAACGTTAACGAAGCGGATCTGTCGTGCGGTAAAACCATGTTTTTTTATTATTAGCATTATTAGTATTTTTTTTTAGTATAGTAGTGTTGGAGTTTCCATAAGATTGAACGTAGGCTCTCTGTAACGAAGAGACAAAGCTACGTAGTGACATTTACGACCAGGTTTGAACAAAAAATAGGCACATAGTTTTTATTATAATTACTGCTTACTTGTCATTCTTAGCAGTTCACAATGTTGATTCCATTGTGTTTCTTCGTTTAATACTAATTAGTTGTATTTCCAACGTAACATATGCCAGTCTAGCTAGTTTCCGTATGCACGAGCGAAATACTTTACTGGGCAGCATGAATTGAAAAGGTCCGCTAACGGCCCCCACCATGCCCCCCCCCCAAACCCCCGTCCCTCCGCGCCTCTCCCACCCGTATATTCGCCCTACTGTGTGGTCTGAATACTTCCATCCCTGTTCCCCCTTCCTTGTAACTCTGGTGTTTGGTCTTCTCAGGGAACTAAATAGCGTTTTCAATAGAGGGCGCCACTCTTATTCTCCGTGTGGCTGAATTGCCTATTTCTCCGTTTTTATGCCGAGCGCGATATGCCCGCAACAACGATGGTGCATGCAGTGATTGTTAGTCAACCAACTTTGAAAATATTCAGCTCGGCTCTAATAGCCAGCATTATTGAAGCAATATTTCGTTTGTTACTCTGATTGTTGCACGGCACATCCGTTCACATTATCGGCTGATCGTCCTTTTTCTTTACTACGTGCAAAGAATGAACCTGCTCGCCCTCTTTCCCGCCTAATCTAGAAACACGCTAGTGTGTAGCGCCAAGTTAGGCAAGAAACATCACATCAATCAATTGTCGAGGACGTAAACCATTGTAGCGCGACGACCATAGCGTAAGTGTCCAATATCCTGAAGCAGAGTTGGGTACATTTCAGGGGAAAAATTTAAATGCACAAAAGTACAAAAGCTTAAATTGTGTCAAAATTGGAAGCAATGACCCACCTAACAAAAATTCACTGGTGTAGAAATGTCAGCTAAGCGGCTTTCAATTCAAAATCTGACCCTCAATAACGTTGCAAATGTGTTGCTACCTAGCTACTAGTCCGCTCCTCTCCATAGGGTGATTATTCACCGATACCAAAATAAAGGAAAGACTTTCAGCTATGAAATTAGACGAATGGGTGCAGTACGATATTAACTGAGCAAAAAACGACTTCGCCGTTTAGAAAAAAACTAATTAGAGCTCGTATCCCCATACTCACAGCCCTGAAGGTACACGAATAAAAACGTATTAGAGTTCACTCGAACGCAACGAACTATAATTTGTGTTCATTTTGTGTATGCATTTTTATCTTTCAATTTTGTAGCGTTTTGCTGTTTATGGTGTCTAGTCCGTATGTGTTTGTGGGTTTACGTTTTGCGAATTGGAGTACAAATTATAGTTTGTTGCGTTCGAGTGAACTCTAATCCGTTTTTATTCGTGAACCATCAGGGCTGTGAGTATGGGGATACGAGCTCTAATGCTTTTTTTTTTCTAAACGGCGAAGCCGTTTTTTGCTCAGTTAATTTGTTGGCTCTTTTCGCTTCCATTTTATATGGGTCCACTGTCCACTGATTTTTGTGTTCGAAAAAACGGAACATTAGAAATGGATACTTATATTTAGGTTCTGCTGGAGGTTTGTCCCATGATTATTATTTGCCACACATAGCGTATTTCTGGATTTAGCATGCGTCATCTGGATGAGTAGTTGATTCTGGATTGTTTCAGTATCGTGGCAACAATCGCGGAAACAATTCAACTGGCTTCCCGAAGCCCGCATTGAAAAGGTAAATAAGTCACTCAGTCATATCGGTTGCCGAATTCAAGACTTCGCACCCTACGGTTTAAAACTTGAAGATTTAAGGAAAAATCAAGACCATTTAATTATGGTTCTCCACAACGAGCTAGCTTAAAAAGCGCTTTAAAAAGCGTTTAAAGGATTTAACGAGCGTTAACCACTCCTGGTCATCTGCCCGAAGCCCTAAGGCCTACAACAGCCAGATTCCCAGGCGGTCACCCACCCAAGTATCAATCCAGCCCAATGCTGCTTAACTTCGGGGATCTGACGAGAACCGGTGTTTCCAGCACGAGCTAGAGCTAGCTACCTCAAACAACGACAATGTCAGTTTCCCGGCACCCAACCATTGCTGCATCTTGTTCGAGTGAGCTATAATCCGATATTGTGCGCCTCGCCTATTGTTACCCAATTGTTACATGTTGCAGCATTGTAACATTTTGACATTGTTAGCCGCTCCGCCGCCTCCTCCTCCTGTCCAATTTTCTGAAATTCTCGTGCGCAAGCGAACTGTAATAAGCGCTGCCTGCCGGCAGTACTAATGAACTGCATACCTTTTCTAGTTTGCAGCCTGGGGTGTAACGGGAATGGCATTGGATGTACGAAAGTATTGTTATAACGATTGTTACTATTGTCGGCATCGTCTCCCCAATGGACGGCCAACGTTCGGACAATGACATCGTGTATACTGACTTCATTTTATTTATTCGTACGATAGCTCTATGTGGGCTCGGCTCCTTATACTAACGTGCGTATCTTGGCACACATTAGTGTGTCGCAGCAAATCTAAACAACGTTGCCAAAGAAATTGTATCCACGCCCAATTCACAAAAAATAAATTAAATGTCAAATTAAACCAAAAACTGGTAAAGAGGCCACCAAGTTTAAAACGGTTCGGCCTCTGAAAGCAGTTATACGAACTAAACACACAAATTTAAATTAAATTAAAATAAAACCAAAAACTGGTAAAGAGGCCACTAAGTTGAGAATGGTTCGGCTTCTCAAAGGAGTGATATGAAATTAAAATATTGGGAAAATATCCACTCAACCTATTGTTGACGTGGCACATTACACATCAGCAAACTGGTTGAGTCTAATACACAATTAAAATAAAAAAAGTGATATCATATAAAAAATCAAAACTGGTAAAAGGAACCGCCAAGTGATATCAACACACCAAAACATTCGCCATGTTAATCGCACCGAATAATACTTTAGACGTTAAATGAAAACTTGAACATTGCTATCGAAAGTAGTAATGGTATAGTTTTCATTTAACCTTCGAACTATTAGTCAGTGCGGTTAACTTGGCGAATGTTTTGGGTGTGTCGATATCACTCCTTTGAAGGGTCGAACCATTCGGAACTTGGCGGTCCCTTTACCAGTTTTGGTTTTTGATATGATTTACATTTCTTGAACCAAACAACTAAATGAATCTAACGTTTCTAATTTAGCTTATCGTTCACTCATTTTATTTTCGCATACCTAAGGACACTAGCGGTTAGTGACAGCCTCCTAAGACACAATCTAACGGAAAAAGGTGACTGGTAGCTCGAAGTTTGTGACGCAAAAACAGAACCAGTCGAACAAAAAAATAGATTTTTCCACTTGTCGACGAATTTTTTGTTGCTAATTTTGATGTTTGTGACGCTGCCTAGCTGATGTTGGAGCTTAGCAGCCCCTTGTTGTAGCAGGCATTGCCTGCCCAGCCTTTTCATTGACAATCTTAATGATGAATTTGCTTTGTGTATATTGGGTTTGCTGCGTCATGAGTTTGCTGTGTGCATCATCCCAACCTAAGCGTATTATATGTAATAGATATCCGTGAGCTATAGCTGGTTTAACGGCGATATTTGCTAGTCTGCTCGAAACGGCTAGTTTAATATCGAGGGGGTGGAGGGAAATCGCACGTGCGCTGTAAGCGCGAGTGCTGATTTCCCTCCACGCCCGAGATAGTGGACTAGCCGTTTCGAGTAGACGAGCAATATCGCCGTTAAACCGGCTATAGCTCACGGATATGTGTTTTAATGGTAAGGTGTGCCGTCGAGCTAACATGTCGAGTTATTTGAGATTTAAAAAATATTTATTTGAAAATTTTATTTGTGAATCATAATGTAAATTCCTGAACTCATACTGTCGGTTTAAACTTCCTGTCTACGAAAATGTCACGTACGGGAGGACGTCTCTATACCCAGACCCAGTCACCGACTTTTGTGTTTAAGGTAAAACTGTATTTTTTCTTCTTTATTAGTTTAAATAAGATATAGAATATAAAATGCGCTATTAGCTTGAGTCTTGTAGGTTTTTAGATGTATTTTGGTGTGTTTACAAAGTGTCAGTAGCCTAGTTATCGTACCGTCGGAACGAAAGGTAGCCGTGTCCAGGTTGGACCATTCCTCCATGGGTGGGGGAAGGGGGGGGGGGGGCTAGCATAGTACGCGAGGTTCTTTTTTTTCGTGTTAGTGCGGAAAATGACGCAGGTTGCAAATGTGCTATTCGCTTGAGTCTCGTAGGTTTCTAGGTGTATTTACAAGTGTCAGTAGCCTAGTTTTCGTACTGTCGGAACGAAAGGTTGTCGGGTTAGGCCATTCCTCCATGGGTGGGGGCCTAGCATAGTAGCCTACGCGAGGTTTTTTTTCGTGTTAGTACGATAAATGTCGCAGGTTCCAAATGTGCCTATTTATGTTGGTTGCAATCGGGTCTGCTGGTTGAATTTGTGTTGCGTACGATAGTTTTCAAAGTCGGTCATTATGTCACGTGTTGGAGCAGGGGTTGTGTAGACCCCGGAAAAAGTGTTAGGTTATCAAAAAAGTGTGGGTTATCAAAATTAACCCACGGTGACGTGTGTGTGTTTTCAGATTAACCGTATATAACGACTACACTTTTAACACCAGGATGTGTTGGCGTGACGTCACCACCGTGCATTATATATAACAGATATCCGTGACTGATCGGCGGTTACCGTCGATAATTGCTCATTTGCGAGAACGGCGCAGTTCAGTTCGAGGGGGTGGGGGAGAACCTCACGAGTGCGATGCACGACTTTGATTCCCCACTAGCCCCAAGAATTGGACTGTACCGTTTCGAGCAAATGAGCTATTATCGACGGTAACCACCGATTAGTCAAAGTAATAGTAAGGTGTGACGTCAAGTTAACTTTCCGAACTTATTTGAATTTTTAAAGATTTTTGTTTGTAAATTTTGATGAATTTAAACATTTTTACATGCGACTGGTGTAATTCCTGAAGGAAACTTCCGGTCTAAAACTCCCTGACTAGGCTAGTAACAGCCACGGGAACACGGGGATTTTTTCCTCTGTCCTTGCTTCGGAATTCCATGTTTAAGGTAAAGCAGTATTTTTTCTAATTTACTAGTTTAAATAAGATAAGACAGTGTAAAACGCGTTGTGGGGGTATTAAAAAAAATGCATCCAGTTTGGCATATGCAACAAAGGGTTAACAAATTTTCTCTTGAGTTTGTCGTAAATAAGCCTAACTTAAAAAAATAATGTCTACATGAGATGTAGGGTAACATCTAGTGGAATCCTCCATTCCTTCCCCCTCCCTTCTTCTCCCCTTCCCTCCCTACTTTAATAATTTTAGATTGCTGAAGTTCCCTGAGGAATCATTATAACATTGTTGACTGCTAATGGTGTCTTACGGAGTTTGTCATTTGAAAGTTACAATCTACAAAGCCTCTTACCAAATTTTATTGGTTTACGAACTAACACGATGCAGAATGCATGTGGACAATTTGAAATGATTCGGCCAATTGGTTCAAAAGCTATTGTGGCGACTGACAAACAGACAAATACCAGCAATGAATGACAAGTTCCTCTGCTCTGCTTCGCTGTAAAAATGTCTGGAGGCGTCCAAGGTGTCAGATATCAGGAAGATATTCGCCAGTATTGGAACAGCTGAGCGCGTAGGGATACGAATTAACAAACGAAAATGGGTCGTAAAAAGTCTATCTATTCCTCCAATCGGAAGTTATGTGCAGTTTGGTTTTTTTTTTTTTTGCGAACTGGCATGTGGACTGGGGACCTGCTTGTTTGTTTAGTCTGCATGCCTTTTGCTCTGAAATAAACTTTACCCTTGAGGCGACGCATCGTCGTTGTATTTTCTCCATGAACGCTCACTTATAAGCAAACAGAAGAAGCTGCGTTTTAGAAGCGCGTCCCGACAAATTCTTAAATTATCCTGAGATCCGTAGTTTCCATTGTGGAAAAGTATCCTGCAGGGTATTATTACCATGTAGTGGGACGCGTAATAAACAACACAAAAAACGTAACACCGCAAGATAATAAACAAAGCAACAATGAAATCAATTCATTCAACAGCAACTTAAACTTTACCACAACCTATAACTCTTCTATTCATCTAACAATCAGATATCAACTGATCTATTGTTGTGTAGTGTCATCGATTTGGCGGCAACAGACATTGGGAAGTTAGACGTACTCCCCATGGCTGGGATCTTTTACATGCCAACCATTGCCATCACTGGGACCTTTTTGCATGCCATGTGATGGCTAAAATCTTTTGCATGCCATGAGGTTAAAGAAACGGAAATTAGCGATAAATGTTAGTGCAAACCAAGAAACACAATTGATCCAACACTTGTCACTTGTCATTTTTAGCTGTTCACAGCGTTGGTTCCATTGCTTTTCTTCGTTTGGGCCATAGCCATGGATTGGATCATTTCCTTGCCATGCTACCCTCTTTTTCAAACACATGCCTTGACAAACACATGCCACGAAAAATACATGCCATTCAATTACATGCCATTTCCAAATACAATGCATTTATACAAAGCACTTAAGAATTACAATATTATAATCTACTGCAGGGTGATGATCACAACAATTATAAAACTGAACCCACATTTACACGCGACTGCAGGCATGTAGGCTTCCAGCTGCAAACCCCATTTTAAGCAAAAGGTACTTCCAGTACCAATGTTTACCTACGTACCAAAATTTAGAATTTTAAACCTTCCCTAGCGAGCTGACTAGTGGGAGAATACCTTATTGGAATAACAGGGGACCCGTTTGACTAATCAACGACGTTTGTGACGCCCAACAAGACAAACTGACAAGATTTAAGCTTTGGCTCAATTCTAGGATCGCCTCTACCACACAGCTAGGCGACTGCAGCAAGGGTTCATATATTAGACGGTTATAAGAAACAACCCTAAGAGTTTCGAGGTTCCCAGTTGGCCTAAATCCAGCATCGCTACTGCAAGATGCGACCGTCAACCTGGCAGTCACAGCAGAGTAATGACTAGCATGAAGTGAGTCGCCTAATACAGTCCATTGCAGATCTGTTGCACCTTGGTCACAGGCTGTGGATCTCATAGAAACTCGCCCACAATCAGATACCAGGTGCGGGGCGTGGTTGCTGCCCCACATCATCAGAGACACAAACAGACAAATAGGACTCCAAGGAGCCAGAGCACAACACCAGGTCTAGGACTGATTCTTGCTACTGAAGATCGTTTCACCTAGCAAAAGTCAGTTTGCCTCCATTAATCACAACAGTGTCATGATCCAAGAACGATTGCTTCATTTACATTTTCCACAATGGATGATGAGAATTGAGGTTTCCGCAGGTAACAAACAGTGAAGCGGACAGCCTACAACCGCAAGTCCCATGCTGCCGTTGAAAACATCTCAGACGAATGCACAAACCAAACCACCAACAGCCCCCATCCAGAACATGGAGACGGATACAGCTTGCACCACCAAGGTCCAATAGAGGCACACTATTACACAGAATGTAGTCCTTGACAACCACCATTACATTTTCTTTGGCATTTTCTCCTTAATTATGCATAACTCTACTGCCTGCACAGGACCATGCAATTCCCCCTTTTAATTTTAGCCTCAGCAATGCCAAAAACGTCCACGGCCACTCAAACAACGTCTACTTCCTAACGCTTACCAGTGACCTCATGCATATTCCAAAATGCAACAGAACACCGACGAACCATTACCATCGCCCCAGGACGAGAGGAAAACATCTTGACATTCATTCACCAGAACCATCGCCCATTCGTTATTATGAGCTACCCACGAATCGAAAGCATCAATCACTAATTGCTTCAGTCAGTAGAAGAGGACAGTTTCCTCGGTTTGCTCTTTGAACTGGTTCTTCTCTCACCCGTGACTCCCGAGGATGCTACGTACCTGGGAACCACCTCTTGAATCACTGCCTCACTCACAACTACTCTGCCAATCACATTGCCAACAAAATCCGCTACAGCCACAAACAAAGTGACATCCATGACAACAGGTGAAACGGAGACCGCTTTAGCCAAAGGAGCAGTTGTGACCGCATCAACGATGACAGCAGCAGACAAAGTATCATCCACAGCAGCAACAGACGACAGCTGCAGAAGGAGCCACCGGGGATGAGTTTAAGTGCTCTATGTCCCCCACAGCAACGTCACCACCACTAACACCACCAGGGCCGTAGGTGTAGCCCCCGCAGCCCCCGCAAGGCGGGGGGGGGGGGGCCGCTTAAATGGGGGCCCCAGATTTCCGAACTTGCAGAAAAAAATTGCAGTTTTTAATTACCATTTTCCAAACGGTTAGACGCACAAGCTGTTAGCCCGGACCAAACAGACAACTTGCCTGACCCACTCAAAACCTACATGTAGTCATTCATTTGCCAGTAGTTATTTTAGTGGTACGAATTAAAAACAAAATGTCCCACCCCATTATGTTCGCTACAAAACGAAGCGGTTGACTCTTTCATTATGCCGGCCAACCAAGCTGACTGCAGCGCCAGCTGGTTCCTCTAACGAGTCATCGTAGCGTTATGTTAAGATGAGCTGGCTAGCAAAACTAAAAAAAAAAAAAAATAACAATTCGTGTCCTTAGCTCCTACGAACCATAACTAGCAACATGAAGAATAAAAGAAAAAAATAATAATTGTACCCTCTCCCAAGGAAATAAGACAAAATTGAAATACTGGGCAAAAATGTTTAAATTTTCATTGTATAATTCATGAAAAATGGTAGTAATGTAGCCTACAACAAATATGTGGTACCGATATCGCACCGTAAATTTCTGAATTCACCCCGCAGTAACAGGGGCCCCAGATTTTTTCTCGCAGGGGCGCCCCAGAATTCTCAGCTACGGTACTGACCACCACTGTCTCCACTGTTGACATTTTCACTATCCATATCGTCTGCTTGGACCCCCGGCACCACGCTCTGCCCGTTGGAGCTGCAACTGTTGCAATAGAGCATGCCCTGTCATGAATGACCCTGCACCGCTGGCAATGGGCATGCGGACACTCACTGACTGCGGATATAGCCAACGCAACCGCAGCTTAAGCAACACGGTACTATTTACAACCGAAACAAGAGCAGGCACCTGCACAGTCAGGTGACCTCGCAACAGCACAGCCACCGTACTCACATTTGTATAAGCAGTGATGCAGAGAATCAATACGAGAGGACTCCATTGACACTTCTATTGTCCCAAGGCGGTCGAATGCTCCCACTAATGTCATCACTTACATGATGAGAATTCCAGCACACACAACACACAATTGCGTGGTTACCAGGGTCAATCACTTTGCATTTGCATCCATCCATAGAAGTTAAGTTAGCTTGAAAAATCGTTTTGCTTAGCAGTCACGTTTCTATACACTACCTCATAGACATTGTTTAGTCTCAAAGGACTCCAAGGCAACAACATCAGAAAGAAACAACTGGACTATGAAAATCAGCAAACTGTTCCCTCAAGTAAGGCTTTCCGAGACCGCTGCACAGAAAGATCACTGTCTCCTCCATTTTGGATTTGTCCAAAGTTACCCGATGAAACCTTTGTAGTCACTCCCAACTTGACAACTGGTCCACTGCTCCCACAAGAGTCAGCAATTCACTCCCACGTTCCACAACCATTTCCTCGATAAATGCAACTTCACCGTTTAACTGACTACCCGCACTAGGCCTATTTTTAACCAGCAACTCCCCAGAGACGTCTGTGGCAGTCGCCATTATCCGAAGTTAAACAATGCTTTTTCTAACAACAGTTCTTATTCCTACGTGTACTTCCCACTGTTAAATAATGGTTTCAACAAAGTTGAACAATGGTTAAACAATTCTTTTTCTAATAATAAATGTACCTTCTACTTTTAAACAATGGTTTCAACAATAGTTACTTTTAAAATACTAGTTTGCAACAATGAAAATCATAAACGTTGGGTTACAATAGGCCACAAACTCCGAACATGTACGGCCCCAAAGGTCTATTTCTTGCCGTTAATCTTTCCTTTGCTAAAAAACCGTTTTAAAATGTGGCGTGTAGGAGATTTTCTGTTGAATATCAGTCCTTATGTAAGCCTCAGCATGAACTTCCATGTTAAACGTCAAACTTTGAAACTTTGAAACGTCAAACTCGCCCAGAATTGACATAGACCAACAAAATTCGGTATTTCGGGTCGTGTCGTAACTCTTTCACTGCCTTACAAATTTTAATGACAACAATCAAACCGTTCGGCGTCCACAGCATGGCCATTTCTTGTTGTTGTTGTTGTTGTTGTTGTTGTTGGGACTCTTGCCCTCACCTGGAGACCGAACCACTGAACCGATTTTCAAGTTCTATAGCTTAAAACGTAGGTATGGACAAGGCCTAGGGCCTTTCGCAGGCTATTTTAACGTAACTACAATATTCTTGACACGGAAAGCCAAATGGGCTAAAATGTTTGCTCTCACCTAGAGATCGAACCAATGAACCGATTTTCAATTTATATAGCTTAAAATGTAGGTATTAACACCGACCAGGGCCTTTTGAACCCGATTTTGATGTGACTGCAGTATACTCGTCGCAGAGCAATTATTATTGCAGAGCACTGGGCAGAAATCATTAATGTTGCTGTAGGGACTCTTTGTCCTCGCCTGGAGATCGAACAACAGAACCGATTTTCAAGTTCTATAACTTAAAACGTAGGTATGGACAAGGCCTAGGGCCTTTCGCATGCTATTTTAATATAACTACATTATTCTTGACACGGAAAGCCAAATGGGTTAGAACTTTTGCTCTCACCTAGAGATCGAACCAATGAACCAATTTTCAATTTGTACAGCTAAAAATGTAGGTATTAACACCGACCAGGGCATTTTGAACCCGATTTTGATGTTACTGCAATATTCGCATCGGCAGAGCAATTATCATTGTAGAGCACTGGGCAGAAATCATTAAGTGGAGTAACAAATTTTTGCAGAAATTTTGCAGAAAACATAAATTTGGTACACAAGTCTTTCTTAACAGTAAAAATCGAACCAGCCATGGACCCCAATCAGTGCCACCCCCCCCCCCCC
>JAHWFP010254086.1:127388-151915 GCA_023313725.1 Lithobius niger
TTAGACCCTTACTTTTAACTTTTAACGATACGTTTTTGTTTATTAATCCGTGTTACTTTGAGAATTGTAATAAATAGGTGTGGTGGTGGATGAGGGGTTGGATATGTGTGACACCTTTATAATTAATTTGTTGTTTGTTTTGTTGCGCCGCCTTTAAGCTCGGTAAATAGCTATGGCCTTACTAACCTGGCTATCGCTAATGTTAACAATAGAAACAAATCCTTTAATCTTCAGTCTATGTCTTGCAGCTGGCATTTGCTAAATGGCATTGTTGCATACTAACAATGTTTAAAACAATGTAAAACAATCAATCTGGTCGTTTAGAGCTCCGTAAACCCTGAACCACTTGACCAATTAGAATAGGCCTTATGGAAAGGGCACATCTACGGAGCAATACCTGTAAAATGAGCTAAGAATCAGCTTTACAGGACAAATGGTTTGACCTGTAGAGAGGACAGACGAAAGGTACATCCCCAGGACCAAGACCAAGAACAAGAAGTTGTCTATTTGGCCCCTCTCTGTATCTCGGGTTTGGCTGGACTGAATACACAATTTTTGGACTGTAGACAGGCGTTGACTAGTCAAGGCTAGATTCCAAATTTGGTTTAAAATTTTTCAATTTTGACGGAGTTATAAGCTCTCAAAGTTGAAAGTTAACACAGAGATCCTAGGTCGACCCTTACTAACACTGGCTATCGCCAGTGTTAATTAGGCAACAATGTCAATCAGCAAACGCCAGCACAATTCACAGGAATGAAGCCTTGCTGTACTTGGAAGTATTACTACCAAAACTGCAGTTGTTTAAGCGTGTATTTATAATACTGTACATTTCCTTTTTCTAGTAAATTAAGAAGTTAGTTTTTATTTTTACAGGGAATCCAGCAACAATTGAGAAAATTCAATGGGATGGTCACACTTCATGCTGCAAAATTCAGACAAAAGGTTTCAGGACTTCTACTCCAGGTGCAAAAAGAAGAATCTGAAGAAAAAGTACTTGCTGACTACATCAAGAATGTGCAAAGTTCAACCTTTGCTATTACAAAATTAAAGACATGGCTGGCAGGTAAAAAGAATGAAGCAGATATTATTGAGAAGAACTTGGGTGCTTTAAAAGAATACCAGCTGATCAGTCAAGAAAAAGTACTGGAACAGGTTGTTGAAGATAAAAGTACAAAGTATATACTGGCATTACATTTTGGAACCATTGCTGCTAGTACCCACCCGTATTTGGAAGAAATGCAAGAGTATTTAAATGACCCTGACAATGTTGATGAGTTGGATGAGAGTTACAACGAACACTGGCACCACAGTGATGGTACTGTCAGATGGTTTCTCAGTCAGATTGAAGCTTTTTCAACGTTTGGTTGCGCTAACAAGGAAAATACAGAATTACGATGCGTAGGAGTGGCGAGTCCTGGAAGAAAGTCTGCAGCAATCATTCCTGGAAAAATCTTCCTGTACAGAGACGGCTCCCGAAAACCTTTTCAAGTACCATCTCCTCCAGGACCACCAGTAATGGTGACAAATGCAGAACGCGAAATTGAAATACAGTGGGATCCACCACAAAATGGCTCCAAGACCATCAAAAATTATTTCGTACAGTATCAACGAGACGGAAATGCTGATGACACAATTTGGTGTACCGTGAATTCAGAATGCGATAAATCCAAATGTAGAATTAGTAAACTGGAACCCAGTACTGCATACGTATTTAAAGTTGCTGCAGTTTGTGAAGTGGGAAAAAGTGAATACAGTGCACCGAGTTCTTCTCTAGCAACGAAGCCCATATCATCACTTCTGAGCTCATCCCGAGAACAAAACTCTTTGCTTTCTGAAGCAATCCTTGGACAAGCTGCTTCAAGCGTGGTACCATTAGGTAAAACAGAGATTCAACTTGCCTCTGATGATGGTGAAATCCAAACTCTTTTGCAAAACCTTGCTGAAATCCAGGCTTCAGCGAGTGATTTGATCAGAGGATGTATTCCTACTCTCTTCCCGGTAAAGAAAATGATTTTCTAATAGTTTAACCTAACTTATGTTCATCGTATGGTAGATTTGTTTTATACAACACATGATTGCGCATATTTTAATTAACCATTCCTTACTGGTACTGAATAACAGGTAATTGGGGTGTGCAAATCTGATGGCTTTCTGCTGTCTAGAGGACCACCCGAAATATGTGTAAGCATTTAAAGCAATATTATTGGCAATTTTAGACTTTGCCAAATAATCTGTTTCACCTTGGATTCAATCTTATTCAAAATGGAAAAGCAGTTTTTTCTTGCTTCATTGAACAAAATGAATTCAAATCGAATTGAGATCTTGGCTGGCTGTTACTTACTGCAAAACAGGGATGGGCACAATTCCATTTCAATGGATTTGAGTCAATTACCTAGACATCAAGTAAGCAGCAAGTCAAATCAACTCAATTTTTACTTACATACCGTTAATAAGCAATTCAATTTCAGATCAATTCCAATTCATGAGTCAGAGTCAATTCAAACCAAGTCACTGTCATAGTTCAATGCAATTCAAATCACTGCCATATTTTGTATTTGCTATTTCAAATCATTTCCAATCAATTAATTTTCATTTCTTATTCTAATAATCAATTCCAATTCAGCGATTTAATGTCTTTGTTCCAGTCAATTCCCGGCTGATTCTGGAAATATTCTGACCAATTCCATTCAATTCCACCCAATTCTGCCTAAGTCTGGCATAATTTCAGGAAAATTATGACAAAATTTAAGGTATTGATGAAAATTGTGACGATTTTGGTTAATTTTAGGGCTGAAATTGGATAAATTGATTTGGATTTTGTGGAACTGGCCTGAACTTCAGGTTGAATCAGATCAGGTCAAAACAAATAATTTTAAGTCAAATAAAAATCAAATCAAATCTAGGCAATGATAATCCAATGAATGACTTGGCAAGTCAAGTCAACCTGAGCACATCATGGGGTGAATTGATGGTCGTCTAGTCAATTCTTATCAAGTCAGTTTGTAATTTCGGCAAATACTCAAGTCAAGTCCAAATCAAGTAAAGTGGAATTGACGATTAATAAAGTCCATTTCATGAAAGGGTAGCAAATAAATTTTGAATAAAATTGGGTAAGTGTTTGGAGGCATTTTGATGGTCAGATATCCATATAAATCAGACTTCAGGTAAATTAACAGAAATGAATCGCAACTAAAAGATTTACACATAAAGCGATTCCTGAAAGCAGGCAAATCTCGTCTTTTTAATAAATAATGCTCCTTTAGGATAAATTTAACCAGTATACACCAACCCTCTTAGTCGTCACGGCTTTTATATTTAGCTTTTTAGCACGAAAAGCACAGAAAAGAGGGGTTTCACAAACTGAAAGAAGTGAAGTGCTGAACAATGCTAAAATGGTCTTAAGATTGTATAAAAACCTTGTAGGGTTTTATGAGACTGGTGTCTTGGTGGTTTTTTTTTTCAATTTTGTTGTTGTAGCTCGTAGCTTATTTCAAGAAGTATTTTCATCAGTTGATTTCATGTCATTGACGGCCTAACGGTAACGACAATTGTATTGTACAAAGTAATTTTGATAGACAAGCTTCAAGGGACTTAAATTTACATGATATCGAAACTTGGATCGAGAGTTAATGCCTTTTCCACAAGTAAACAAAAAAAATAATTAAGACCGCGGTTTCTTTTACTGGAAAAAAAAATGTTATGGACAAGTAAGTTCATTAGTCCTAACAAAGGGACACCGAAAAAATAATGATGAAGTAACCTCATTGTAAGTAAAAATTCAGTTTTCACGTTACCTAAATGGCTTGGCTAATTTTACGTAGTGGCTACTTACATGTCCAACATGTGTGAAATCCTTACATGTATGACCAATACAGCTTATCACTACACTTTCTTGTTTTTGCATTTGTGGTAGTTTTTCTATTGTATCCTAAGCTGTTGCTGTTGTTATTCTTAGTAGGGCCACCTAGCGGTTGGCAAGGGCCTGTGATAAGTATTCATCCATCAGACCCTTGCCCCATAAAAAAGCAAACGTTTCCTAAATATATTTCTAAATATCCTCAAGTTCCTCTAATTTTTTTCCGTAAAACTTTTGAAAAAAATTGTATAAAGTTCTCAACATTTTCCTTAATATTTTGGAAATTTCCTAAAACATTCCTAAATTTTATTAAAAACTTTTTCTAAAATTTTCTAAATCTTTCACCCAATCAAGTTTTTCTAAAACTTGTGAAGTGGCTGAAGGCAATATGTTATAATTCGTTTTTATCAAAAACACCACGTCAGCGCATGACAGCAATCCTTTCTTCAACGATTTTTGGATAATTAAACTTTTCAAGACGTGGTTGGGTAGCTTAGGTATGAGGAATGATGTTGTAGAGTTCGTTTTAGCTGCGAAGTTTGTCAGACTTGACACTTCAAATACTGGTGGGTTCCTGAATACAACGAATGCAGTTAGTGCCCCGTGGAAGAGTTTCCATTGATCTCATTGGGCCTAAATACCACTAACCCAGTGGGATTCAAACGGACATGCATAGGCTTGAACGAGTTCAGTTCCTGTCCAGAACTGTGTGACCACAGTACAGCAAAAGTGAAACAAGTTGCCGGATTTGTAAAGGATGTTCTCAGATGAGGATCCAATCAATTTTTGCAGCATTACCTACGGTGATATGATTTACATTTCGAATCACGTCAAACCCTGTTGCGATGAAGCACTTCATCACGAGAATCATGTTGGGCAATAGCCTTCCTTGACACTCAAGCACGAGTCACACCCACCAAGGTACATCACCGAAGGAATGCATGCAGCCACTATATTTTTTGTTATTCCAAAGAAAAACATGTTGCCTTTATTTTATTTGTCAGTTGGTGGATGACCGGTACTTTTTTTCTTATTTATTTGATAACTGCAAAACAGGAATGGTGTTTTGCTGTAATTGGAAGTATTACTAACAAAACTGCTGTTGTTTACGCATGTATTTATAACTGTTTTTTCTTTCTTTTTTGCGTGAAATTAACCTGTTAGTTTTTATTTTTACAGGGAATCCAGCAACAATTGAGAAAATTTAATAAGGTAGTTACCCTTCACGCCGCAAAATTTCGGCAAACCGCTTCAGAACTTGTACTCCAGTTGAGAAAAGAAGAATCCAAAGAAAAAGTATTTGCTGACTACATCAAGAATGTGCAAAGTTCAACCTTTGCTATTACAAAATTAAAGACCTGGCTGGCAGGTAAAAAGAATGAAGCAGATATTATTGAGAAGAACTTGGCTGCTTTAAAAGAATACCAGCTCATCAGTCAGGAAAAAGTACTGGAACAGGTTGTTCAGGATAAAAGTACAAAGTATGTACTGGCATTACATTTTGGAACCATTGCTGCTAGTACCCACCCGTATTTGGAAGAAATGCAGGAGTATTTAAATGACCCTGAGAATGTTGATGAGTTGGATGAGAGTTACAACGAACACTGGCACCACAGTGATGGTACTGTTAGATGGCTACTCAGTCAGATTGATGATTTTAGAAAATTTGGTTGTGCTAACAAGGAAAATATGGAATTACGGTGTGTAGTAGTGACAAGTTCTGGAAGGAAGTCTGCAGCAACCACTCCTGGAGAAATCTTCCTGTACACAAGCGGCTCCCGAAAACCTTTTCAAGTACCATCTTCACCAGGACCACCAGTAATGGTAACAAATGCAGAATGCGAAATTGAAATACAGTGGGATCCACCACAAAATGGTTTCAAGGCCATCAACAATTATTTCGTACAGTATCAACGAGACGGAAATGCTGATGACACAACTTGGTGTACTGTGAATTCAGAATGCGATAAATCCAAATGTAGAATTAGTAAACTTGAACCCAGTACTGCATATGTATTTAAAGTAGCTGCAGTTTGTGAAGTGGGAATAAGTGAATACAGTAAACTGAGCTCTTCTCTAGCAACGAAACCCATGTCATCATTTCTGAACTCATCCAAAGAACTTAAATCTTTGCTTTCTGAAGCAATCCTTGGACTAGCTGCTTCAAGCACGGTACCCTCAGGAAAAAAGCAGATTCAACTTGCCTCTGATGTTGGTGAAATCCAGACTTTTTTAGAAAACCTTGCTGAAATCCAGGTCTCAGCGAGTGATTTGATCGGAGGACATATTCCTGCTCTCTTCCCGGTAAATAAAATGTTTTATCCTAGTTTAACATATACCGTATGTTATAAGGTATTTTGTTTACACATTTAAAGCAATATTTTTTTTTATATTTGAGGCTTTGCCAAATAATCTTTTTGCCTTGGTTTCAATCGAATTCAACATTAAATATTTTTTCTTGCTTCAATGACATAAAATTAAATCAAATTGAATCGACACTGATTTTCCCTTGGCTGGCGTTACTTAGTATAAAGAGTGGCAAATAACTTTTGACTAAAATTGGGCAAGTGGTTGCGGAGAATTTCACTGTCAGAAATCAAAATTAATCAGACTTTAATCATTATTCAGGTAAATTAACAGAAATTATTTACAACCAAAAGATTTAACACATAAATGACACATGAAAGCAGGAGCATCACGGTTTTTTAATAATGCTATTGTTGAACAAATTCAACCAGTACACAGCTTCTGAATAATTCTAAATGCACCAGCTTGGCCTAGCGGGACCCTCTGCGATTCAAATAATCCTGTACTGTACAGGTGTTAATTTTCAGTAGCTGAATGGCCTAATTACTAAAGGTCGTCATGAAATTTCATCTTCACGAATGCGTTGGACAAATCAATGATGGTAAATTTGTCACAGCCAGCCAACTCACTAAACAGACCTTCTGCTCGAGGTACAGTTTGGAACTCGATTACCAGCTCTGGATTAAGTGTAATTAAAGAATCACCAACTAGGAGAACATACCCTTTGGGCTTGTGAGCAAGCACGTGGAGGTCGCCCAAGAACTACGGTTAACAGGCTTCAAAACAGCCTCCCTTACCAAGCGAACTAACTCGGCCTCAACCTTCCCCCTTAAAGCAAGATGTACGTACGATTAGAGTCTATAAAATTCGAGATTTAGCATCTGGCTTCATTTTGATTTCTGCTTTCAAATTTTTAAAAGTCCCCAAACCTGGTGTAAATAATTTTGTGAACTTAGAAAAAAAAATTCTTTTTAAGCAACTAAATTGCATTCAGTTGGTACAGAATTGGTTCGAGTTGGCAATGAATTGGTGCAGGTCAAGATTGAATTTCGCGATTCAGCTTTTACCAAAACGAACTGTCTGGCTGCCTGGGTCAACAATGTCATTCAAGCTCTCACTTTGATCAGGTACAGCTACATTTAACAGTCTAGAGATTTAATAACCTCGCCCGACCACGATTTTACAGTGATCGACGTGGGCTTGGGGTTCAAGTTGTTAAAGTACTTACCTTACCAGGCCCTAGGTATAAGAGTCACGTCACAACCCATGTCTAATTCCAGTATAAAGCTACGGCCATTAAAAGCTTGCAACCAACAGTCCACTTGCTGAATTTGCTAACTGACGAAACTGTCAAACTGTTGTTAGTGAATTCCAGAATAGAGTCTGAATCAGCTCTCGAGTCTGAATTTTAAGACTCATTAGCGACATTAAGTGCCTTTTTAGAATAATTGGGATGCTTTTTCTTTTTCTGTTGTGCACTCGACTTAACCATTTTTGGATTTAACCCCAACGGTGTATCCTGTGACTTGTCAACTTTAGATTTGCTGATGACACATAAATGTCCCTTGGAGCTGCAAACTTGACACTTGAAGTCTTTATGACCAGCAAAGTCGAAGCAATGACACTTAGGACCTTTTAGTCCGTTTGCTCTTAACTTTAGAAGTAATACCACTAATCTGAAATCAGGCAACATTCTTAGCTGCATGCTCATATGCAAGAACGACTTCGCAAGCCTTGTCAAAAGTGACTTTGCCACGGTCCATAACCATTAATTCTTTCTATGTATCCTGAGACTTTAAACCTGAGATGAAGCTATTCCCAAGAGCTTCTTTAATAAAGGTGTCAAATTTAGAATAACTGATTAAGTGCTTCAGCTCACCTACGTAGGCTGCAATTTTCTCACCTGGAGCTTGATTACCCCTCCAAAAAGAAAACCTCCCATTAATAAAGCTTGGGTTGGCGTCCAAATTATCTTTAAGTAAGGGGTTAATCTGATCTACAGTTCAAGAACTAGGGGTTTCAAGAAAACACACATTTTTAATTAACGTTTATGTTTTACGTCCAACACGGGAAAGTAAGATTTTGACTTGCTTATCAGCTGGAACGCTAAACATATAAAAATGTAACGTTGCTAGTTCATAGTATAAGAACCAGGGCTCAATTATCCCTATATCAAACTCCTTACACGACCTTGTTACCATGACTAATCATAGATTACCAGAACTATGAGAATTATCTAAATGGCTAGATCAAATCACCACTTAAGGTTGAGTGTCAAAATCTAAATTGCCTTGATCAACAAATTCAACAGCATCTATGGAACATACTTCATTTTCACAATCCCTCATATGCAACAGGAAGAAATTTTATTTCACACCAGAATACTGAAAATTGCAAAAATTTAAAATTCCTAAGTTTAAAATTACTCCCCTTGCCAAGTCTTTTGGTAGAATACGCGTTAAAATGGTTTCTCTGCACTGTAAAATATTGTGCAAAATTTAATAATAGTTTACGACAGCAAACTATAACTTCCTTGAAGTTCAACTCTTAAATCTTCTAGAAAATTGTTACTTAAACAAAATTGCTTACCAATTACCAAAATAGAGCTTATTTAATTAATCACTAGATACATTAATTCTGCTATTGGTAATTCTGCAAGTAGGCTAGAATTGAACAGCTAGAATTTTGTTAATCAGAATCAGTTTATCAGTTTAAATATTATGTTTGCCTTTAACACATGTATTATTAAATACAAACTTTTTATTTCTACATACAACTTTGGCAACAATTCAAAGTAGCTAAATAAACATAGTACGTTTTGTGGGTAGAATCACAAGAATTCGAAGTGCCCCTGGTATTGCAAATCAAAGCAACTTAGTGAACCCTCCCACAAACGGTGATAGCCAGTTCAGAGAGAAAAAGTCTCATGACGGAAAATTCTGCCATGAAAAACACTAACCTGAAGGTATCCCTATAGCCACGGAATACCTGTTTGTATCCACCGAGTCGCTGTTTGCTTGCTTAGGGGCACCAAGTGTTAAGCCTGGGAATATTAACATAAATTTTTTTTTATAATTACTATTTCATTGGTTCCACTACCAGTGTGTGTTATAGTGCGGGGTTTCCATTCAATGCAGGGTTTCCGTTCAATACAGGGAAACCCGTTAGCCTGCCAAGCCTCGATTCAGAATTGTTTACTGGGTGAAAACCGTTCTTCTCCTCTAGCAGCTACTTAGGCGCAAATTGCTTGCTTGAGGGTGCTGAGTGTTAAGAATGGAAATGTAAGTTAACATAATTTTTTTTTTACAGTTAATGTCTTATAGTGTGGGGTTACCGTTCACTTGTAGTGTGGGGTTACCGTTCAATGCAGAAAATGCCGTGCATTTGCCCGAAATAAAGTCACGTCCATTTATGGGCTTAAAAAAAGAGTGGCACTGATGAAAGTATTGCTGTTGTGAGCCCAGTTACTGTTTACTTTAAGCAGCATAATTTCCCATAATGAGTGTTAAATTTCATTGCAGCTGGTTGCGGCAAGACTTTTCTTAAATCTGTTATTGCCAAATAAATGGCAACTTTACTTTCCTTAGAAGTATTTGTAATAAACCACTGCAGTTGACTTGTTTACTGTCCAGTCTACTCTTACCTCCAGTGGATAAGGGAACTTTATTTGTATCTTTGTTTTTTCGAAATTCATAATTTTTTTATTTTTACAGGGAATCCAGCAACAGTACAAAAAATTCAGCAAAGCAGTATCAAGTTTTGGTACACAATTCCAGCACAAGTGCTCAGAATTAATATCCGAAATTGAAAAGGGAAAAGCAGATGACACAGTATTGGCTGACTTCATCAAAACCATTCAAAGCTCGTCCTTTGCTGTTTCAAAATTAAATATGTGGCTCGAAGGTAAAAAGAGTGAAGCATATGAGATACAGCAGTTAATGTCTCATATAAACGAATACCAGTTCATTAGTGACGAAAAGCTATTGGAGCAAGTTGTTCGGAACAAAACTAGTCAATATGTCTTGGCGTTTTATTTTGGAACAATTGCTGCGAGTTCTCACCCATATTTGGATGAACTAGAAGAGTATTTAAATGACCCTGATAATGCCGATACGTTCGATGAGAGTTACAAAGAACACTGGAACCAAAGTGAGGGCACTACTATTGGCCTAAACAGGCAAGTCAAATCTTTTGCAAAATTTGCCTCTATTAACAAGGAGAACGTGAAACTAACGTGCATAATAGTGGCAAGTCCTGGAAAAAAGGCGGCTGTTTGCACTCCTGGAGACATCTTTCTGTACACAGATGGGATCAGAAAGCCTTTTCAGATACCGTCTCCTCCAGGACAACCAGTCATGATATCAAATGCAGAAAAAGAAATAAAAATACAGTGGGAACCTCCAGTAAATGGTTCTAAAGCCATCAAAAGTTATTTCATAGAGTATCAATGTGACAGCACCCTTGATAGAACAATGTGGTCTAGCGCTAACTCGGAATCAGCTAAACCTGAATGTAGAATCACACAACTGGAACCCAGTACTGCATACGTCTGTAAAGTAGCAGCAGTTTCCGAAGTGGGCAGAAGCGACTACAGTGCATTAAGCTCCCCTCTAACTACAAAAGACGAGCCGTCAATTGCGGAACAAATTATAGCAGAAAGATACCGGCTCTCTGAACCAGCACATGGCCTTCCTGCTTGGTATACGGTACCGATGCAAGAAACTTTCTCCAATGGAAGAGTGAAGCTTCGGAAATGCGAAGTTGGGATTTCCCATCCACACATTCTAGTAACTAAGGTATTTTTGGTTGTTGGCGCAACAGGTTCAGGTAAAACCACCTTGATCAATGGTATGATCAACTATTTATTTGGAACTAAAATAGAAGACGAATTCCGTTTAAAACTAATTGATGAAGAAATGCAGGGGAGCCAAGCTAACAGTCAGACACAGTACATCACAGCTTACACAATTAATTGGCAGCCTGGTTCGAAAATTCCTTATAATCTCACCATTGTTGATACACCAGGTTATGGTGACACTAGAGGTATAGCTCAAGATGAGCATGTTACACAGCAAATCAAAGAGTTCTTCGAAACACAAGGAGATGGTGCCATTGATCATCTTGATGCAGTAGGGTTCGTAGCTCAAGCTTCGGCTGTTCGTTTGACTGATACACAGAAATATGTGTTTGATGCCATTCTCTCTATATTTGGGCGTAATATCTCCAATAATATCTTCATGATGTTGACTTTTGCTGACAGCATGCCACCACCTGCATTAGATGCAATACGTGCACACAATATGCCATACAAGCAGTTTTTCAAATTTAACAACTCAGTCTTTGCCCAGCCATCTCCTTTAAATCAACCGCATTTGTTAGGTCCAGTTACCGTAAATAAAGGCTTTGATGTGCTTTTCTGGCGACTTGCAGAGGAAAGTTTTAAAGAATTTTTTAAAGAGTTTTCTCTGATGGAAGCCCAAAGTTTAAACCTTACGAGAGAAGTTCTGGAAGAGAGACATGTTTTGGAGGTGACGATTGAAAACATCCATCGTCAGATCAGCAATGGGATTAACCATCTAAATGCAATTCGACAAGAGCTCCTTATGGTTGAACAATATGAGGCACAGAAAATGGCCAACCAGCAATTCACAAGAAAGGTGCAAGTTCCGAGAACAAAACGTGTTGATATCACAGAACCAGGACACTTTGTTACAAACTGCATTACTTGCAGCACTACATGTCACAAAGTCTGCAAAATTGCCCTGGATGAAGACAAGTACAGGTGTGCAGCCATGGAAAAACCAGGAGATATTACTACAGTCTGTAAGTTTTGTAAGGAAAAATGTGATTGGACAAAACATTTCAACCGTCCTTTTTTCTATGAGGACTACACCGCAGAAGAAACTATTACAATTGAAGAATTGAAGAAAAAGTACGATCATGCAGACAGAACACTATCTGAGAAAGATAACATTCTTGTTGGTATGTATAAAGAATATGTAAAAGTTCAAATGCTTGTCATCGCAAATATTGATAGGGCTCGTCGATGTATACAGCGATTAGACGAAATTGCAATGAAAAGGAATCCCCTGACCACTATCACATACATTGACTTACTGATTCGATCAACTAAGAATGAATGCAAGCCAGGCTGGGAACAGAGGCTATCGCAACTCCAAGACGCTCGTAAACGGGCTGAAATGATCCAGGAAATGGAAAAGCAAGGAAAACACTACGACCCATTCCCACAGTTTAGAGAGGAAATTGAAAGAGTGAGTCGTATGGCAACTGTAAAAAAAGGAGGCGTGGTACAGAAAGTTAAAAAGTTCTTTGGTATGTCTTAAATAATGCATCATGTCAAGAAATAGCTTTAAAATAGTAGATAAAATTAGCCAAATAGCTAAAATAGCTAAATAAATAGTTAATAAATAGCTAATAAATAGCTTGGCTATATTTAGCCATATTATCACAGTAGTATCGCAGTGTAGTATCACAGTGTAGCCATATTATCACAGTGCAGTTATGATTGCACATAACTAAACAAACAAACGAAATAAACCAAATTTTTCTGAGAACTAGTTAGGCATGCCATAATTCATCCTTTGTACCTGGGAATTAGGCCGTGTTCATTAGGTTGTGAAAATCAAATTTGTAATTTGTTTACTAACAATCGGCTAGTAAACAAATTACAAATGTGATGGAATTAAGACTTCCAATGTTAATTGAAATATTTGAAAATGACGTACTAATCAATTTTCAGATTTTTCATTTAACATTCCGTGGGATTAACTTGGAAAAGGAACTTTTGATATCACGACTTATGCAAAAGAAAGTTGGCAGAATTTCTTAACAAGTTTCTTTTGGGGGGAGATATTACATTTTTTCCCAACTTCATAACGTCCAATTATTTTTTATTAGCAATTACGAGATGAAAAGCTGAACGGATTTGCATAAGTAGTCTTAAATTTTTATCAGAAAATCCACCGAAGTCGTATTATTTTAGTGACGGGCACAGCAACAGTATTCATTTCGTGCCGTGTTTGTTGAGTGACGTATACTAGCTTATTTCATGTTCAGTGCTGATTAATGTTATGCAATGTAACAAATTGCTAACTCAGCCCTTAAAATAGCATTGAGATTGGTTGGTAATTCTGAATTTATGCTTTTCATAACCTTGTCCAAACCAGCAAAATGCGTGTCACACGACATGATTAAACTTTAGCTAACTGCAAAATTTCACCATTCCACCCCGCATGGAAACTTTTATTTTCGTGAAATTAGCTAGTGAGTAAGAAATACCCTGTTCTGCCCTCCCCTCCCCCTCCTTCCATCAACGTTAATATCAACGTTAATGACGCGTTTTTTCAGTAAGAAAACGTTACACTGTCACTTTTCGCTGTCAGGCACTCAAAACCTTCCTGTCAAACGAAGTTTCAGCCTTTTCGGTCGCATTGTTGTTTATTTGCAAATGCCTAAAAACAGCCAAACTACAGCACCATAGCTGTAAAAGACACAAATGTCTAATGCTTGCCATGCTCGTATACACTGTCACCCCCGTAGTCCTACGTCCTGGTCACCCTCGCAGTTTTACTTTACTTTACTTTATTTTGGCTTTCGCTGCTGTGCCGTGCAGGTTATGCAGCATACAATGATGTGTAAATATTTTACATTTAACATAATGTTACTATAACAAACTTATTCAACTCTATATACAGTTTAAAAGGTTACAATATTATATTAGGATAACGATATATACATAATTTTTTAAGTAATTATGTTAAGAATTCATGCAAATTTCGTTAAGGTTTTTCCGTAACAATAGTCAATAGGTTGCACAAAATATGGGACTTGATTTACATGCACTTTACAAAGTATGAGTTGATCCCACAGTAGTCCGATGTATCCTCGCACTCCTAAATACAGGAATCTTTTACCTAGTTCAATTTTAGCTGGATTACGGCGAAGCAGATTTAATTTCATGACATGCTTATATTAATAGGTTTCATGCCATTCATGAAACATTATTTTAAGTTACCTAAGTAGCCTTCATGCACTGGTAAAGAATGATTTCATTCATAGTGTTAAGAGCATGCTCTTTTTTGGTTTCCCCGGCAATACTATATATAGTTATCCACAAAGCGCATTCAATACAGGGTTAAATTCATTGAATATAAGGTTACAGTCATGCAATAATAAACTCATGCTACCTAAATTGTTAATGTCCAAATTCACACGATTAACGGTACAAAATACTGAATACGACTAGTTTACAGCAAAATAGTGTAAATTTTAAATTTAACACATGCATATTAGATCTCATTGTAGGTAGCGAATTGCTAGTTAGTGTATGTGGTGATGTGTTGGTCGAGGTTATTTTTGAATGTATTCATATGTTTTGGAATGAATAAAGATGGAAATCCGAAACTTTGTGTGTGTGTGTGGGCTATTGGTAGAAGGACCATATCATTTAGCAACACCCCTGCAAGAGGACATTAAAATTCTGTATGAAAACTGTTACAGCTTGCTCCCAGGTGCACGAGGATGAACCAAATTTTCACTCAATATAATAAAAGAGGCACGTGGTTGTTTGTGTCGTAAAAGACATTTCTTTGTACGTTCCTTTGCTTCCTGCAAGCAAGCGCTGGACGTATAGGTTATCGCCCGATTCCCGAGTGCCGAGAACTAACAATGTCGAGGGCCGCAGGCTCGAGCGATTGTTAGTTCTTTGCACGAGGGAAGCAGGCGATAACTTATTTATCTACCGATGTCCGCATCTCTGCCCGACAATCAAGAAGCACGCAACTCCAATAATGATGTAGTGCACGCCCGAGTAGTCCAACAATGTAAGGCGGAAAGGGGAAAAAAACGTTTACTTTTGCGTATAGTGTTCTATCATGTCTTCGGATTTAGTATTCGAGGATATGTTTGATTTGTCGATTGATGGAGATATTTCGAAAGAGATCACGTAATAATTATAGTGTTGGAGATGGTTGTGCCGGTAGTCGGTGCGCGAGGGCGTCTGTACATTGGAGCTGTTGGGTTTGAACCCATTCCTTCCCCCTTTCCTCTTTTTCTTTGCCTTCTTGCCCTTTTGGTAGACAGAATTATGAAGAAAATCCATAAAAAAACAAAATCAAAAACGTTTAAACAAAGGCTTTTCCGATGTTCCGTAACACTGATTAGGCCAAAATAAGGCACGTCCCAAAAATAAAGGTCCTCAAAAAAAGCCCCCCCACCCCTTTTTATTGGTTTGCTGTATGCGGGCACCTTTGTCGATGCGTCCGACATTTCACATGGAAACTAACCATCTCCACAAGTAAACAAAAATGTACCGCCGAAACTACAGATTTTAAAGAAAGTTTTGAAGGAGCAACTTTAAATTTTCACAATGGATATCATATTGTAATGAATTTTAATGCTTTGAAATGTTACCGATATTACCCTTTTTCAGAATTTATTATGGTGAAAAATAACTTACCTTTTATAAATAAATTAAATTGACACAATGGGACGTGTAACACGGGTTTCGTTTAAAAAATGATCGAGTGCTGAGAACAATCGTTTTTCATTGTTGTGTCCTGCATCCTTGCATTGTTACAAGAGGGCTGAGATGCGGATATCGGTAGATAAAAGAGGTTCTCAAAAGGCGTCTGTCTACTCCCCCCCCCCTCCCAACTACAAATACCTAAATCTGCGCCTGCCGGGTTATTAGCTGTCTGCCCAACGGCTGCGTCTGTGTTTGTTTGCTGGCGTGGAGTGCAGCGCAGCGAAGCGTGCGCCCTCGGTTTTCAGGAGTCTTCTCTGAGCAAGGATAACACTACATTTTATTTTCGTTCAATCATAGTATTCTACAAAGGATGTTTAAGAAGAAGAGGAACAAATAGTTTATATGATGTGACACACATCACTTTGATGGTGGTATAATGGTCAGCATAGCTGCCTTCCAAGCCGTGATCCGGGTTCCAATCCCAGCCATCGCATTTGATTTTTGTTGTTGTTGTTGTTTTGTTTTATTCTTTGTACGATTTAGCTTCGTTCCTTTTCATTATTTTGTGATTTCCAAATGTTTTACACTGTTCATCACATAAATGAGATTCTTAATCCGTAGGATAATGTTCACTAACCGAAAACAATAAATCGTAAGCAAAAACCCAGCCATTGAGCGTCTGTGATTTCAAAAACGAGCCAGGTTTCCACTCATCAGACGAACAACGCAACTTTAAAACTTGGCGCACTGCTACTTTTTTGACTTTAATGGTTCGGCTTTGTCTCATTTTTTTTCGAATAAATATGTACGCCGTGAATTTTAGCAAAACAATGTTAAAGATTTTTGTTACACTATTTTGTATTTGAATTACTAATAATCATGAGTGCATAAAGAGTTCCTTAGGAACGATTTAAAGATTTCACCATTTATGGGTGATCTAAGCTGTGATCACCCATAAAAGTAGAATATAAGAGCAACACTAACAGCATACGAACATAAAATACACTTCAGAATGTGTACGTACATTGCACAACTGAGTTTTTAAACTGTCTACCAGCCAATTGTCTGTTGACAAGTAAGTTTAAATTAGTGACAACAGACCACTTGAAAAAGAAATTAATTACTTAACAATTTCAAAACTTTCCATGAAGAAAATAATGCGCTTATCAAGTTTGTACCGGCAACAAAATGCTATCAGCATTTGACAAACTGTTAAACTCAATGTTGTCATTTTGATTTGCCAAAAAGTTGCTACATTGTTGAAGTGTAGGGTACGAAATGGTAAACAGAATTATATGATACAACTATAAGCATCGTACACGGCTTCGCCCGGGGATTCGTTTGACCCGTGGTTGTTTCCCAGTATTTGCTCGGTGCTACCTTTCCGTCAATCGTCCCCCTGCGCAAAGCAATGTCGTAATCAAATAGTGGCTGTAACATAAGAACTGCCCCACCAACGGGTATTCCCCGTTCAGGCCCCTCCCCACTCCCATTAGCGTGCGAAAAATAACTGTCCTTCGTACATGACGTCATTTAAGACATGGCTTTGCGATGACTCGCAGAGCAAATTGTTAGTTGAGGCAACAATGTGCCAATTTCAAATTTTTTTCAGGGCAACAATGTCCCAGTTTCAACTTCAAGCCAAAGAATTGACACACACTCGCACGTTTTCATTGTTTCACTTCCGGGGGTCGTAGTTGCGGTTGCTTCATTTCTGCTATGAGACTTTGGTTTATAATGTAAGATTACAAAAAAAAATCTTACATAACTAATAAAGTATTTCATCTTATTTTAATACTAGTTTCTCTACAACATGTAATTTAGGCGATATGAAAGTTTAAATTTACAAGTACAGCAATGATGAATTACCAAAACAGAAAATTTACATTGACAAATATTTTGGCTCACACAAGAGTATTTTCTTTTCTCTTAGTAAGCCAGGAATACTTAATAGAAATACGCAATATAAAACTTATGCAAAACTACTGAAAAAATTAATAGAGTTGGCACCAGGTATACAAGTAAATAAATAAATTACAAACAAAAACGTCAAGTGTGCCGTAAAAAAAAGGGTTATATGACTGAAGTTTTACTTTACTTGTACACGGACAAAAATTGACGATTTTTAATTGAAATAATCAAATGTACAAGTGAGAAAGTTGCATCTGTTCTATAGTGCTATTGTGCTTTACGTTTTAAATATATGATTGGTAAAGCACAACAGCGCTTAAACAGATGCAATTTTCTCAATTGTGCTTTTGATTATTCCAATTAAAAATCGTCAATTTTTATCCGTGTACATTTTAACAAGTAAAGTAAAACTTCAATCATATAACCCCTTTTTCTACGACACACTTGACGCTTTTATTTGTAATCCGTGTACCTTTTTTTTATGGCTATGGCGTCGCGCTACAAAGGTTTACGCATGCAGTCGAATGTTGCTTCCCACTTTGAAACAATTCAGCCCAGCTCTGAAAGCTTGAATCTACGAAATAAATACGCCATTCTATCGTTTCCAGCTGCCAATTTCGAGGCTGAAGGCCGGAGACCTCGAAATGCAACAACGTTGCTTAGTTTGGTTTAAAAATATATGCGTTTAGCTGAAACACGGATTCTTTCAAAGGGTCAAAGGGTTTTAGCGAGCGTTAACTGCACCCGTATTCTTTCAATTCAATTCAATTCAATTTTATTCCCTGGAGCCATAACCCGTAGTCGTATGCTCCAATAACCTGTAAATTACAACTCCAAAATTACACTACCTCATAATAATACACAATAATACACCCATGCCACTAAGGCTAAGAACGAACCACTACCTGGCACCGTAACACACCACCACACATTAACCCAATAGGCACCCTTGTCACGTAGCACACAATCTCGAGGCACCGCAACACCATCCTGCCACAGCACTAAGCATGACTCCCCCATTTAGGGGAAGTTCCATGCACTCTACCAGCATGCGTACCCAAGCACTGAAGCAGCTAAGCACCAAAGGACCAAAGCACTGACACACACACTACAGAGTTGGGTCTCCACTGACACACCACACCACATAGAAGAGGGTACCGTCTGGAGCACTGGTACTCAAGATCCGGGCCTCTTCAGAATCCCCGACATTGTTCTGGGTATTCACTCTTCTTCTTACCGCTCTCAGTCACAGCAAGACTTTGAATTCCTCCACCCCAGATGATGCAGTCAGTCAATATGGAAGGGTAGGAAACGCGCATACTATACCTGCATCCGTAGCCTGTGCAGCAACCCAGAGCCTAGCGACACAGCCCGTAGGAGCTGAATCATCGGCTGATCGCTCAGCCAGGCATGGAGAATATGACGGTGGCGGTCATGCAACGGACACACTATAAGAAAGTATTCCGGTGTCATATCAACATAGCACACAGCACAAACCGGAGTGTCAATCCAACCAAATTGATGTTGATGTCCGAGTAAGAGCATAGCCACTTACAGTAAAGGCCGGATCAGATCAAGACAAATCTGGCGCGTAAAATCAACCATTGACATAGAAGGAAGCGCAAGTTTGCTAGGTGCTCCCATCTCTACACCAAGCGCCGAAATTTCAAACTAACCGACGAGGGTTCCAAATTCTGCCAACCGATGACGCCACTTGGCAAACTTGTCGTGTCAGTGTTTGTTGCGCCTTCTAGCGGAGCATTGTGGAAGGCAAAGCTGATCCGGCCTATATACTGTAGGTGGCTGTGGCTAGAGCGAATCCCCGGTGAGTAGCCTCCCAGCAAGTCGACCAAGGACCGTCTGATGGCCGCACACGAGCTGCATCTGATACAAAGTGTGCTCCGTTACAACTGCCTGCCACCTGTCAGAAAAAGGAACAGATGAAGATTACACCGTCTGATCATTTCTTCATTCACAGTCCTCTAAAAGTTGTGATATCCACCCAAAACTCAAACTGGTAGAAGAGAAGCCGCCAAGTTTCAAAAAACGGTCGGTCTTTCAAGTAATGATATCATTCAACTAGGGATAGGCCGCCAAGGTTAACCCTATTAGCCAAGTTAATCGCACCAGATGATACTTTGGACGTTAAATGAAAACATGAAGAGGACGGTATACGAACGCCTACTGAATTATCTGCCCCACGACGATAAAAGGGTATGCTTGTTATTAATTTATTTGGAAGCATTAGTGAAACGGACATTTGATTTTATGTAGAATTACTGTTCCCATGTTAATTCTCATAGGGCAGAAAGACACGTCTATAGCTAATTAGGGAAAGTTGCCAGATCTAAATTTCGGCAGATAAGTAAAGCGTCTTATGTGGAAGTGCCTTTTTCTAAAATGGGGGTTGCTGCTAGCATCACGTGGCCCTCAAGTAGCTCGTACGTGCCAAATTATTGTTGTAATTATTGTCGAAACAGTTGGCTGAAACATTTAAAATTGGCAATGCTACATTTCTAAGCCAAACGAATATACTTACAATTATTTGATAGAGATTTAAAAACCAGCAGACGATGGTGGCCGACAAAGATGAAACTGTTTCTTCTTCCAAAAGCGGTATGATGACGTCAGCTTGTTCCACTTGGCAACAATAAACATTATGACTTGCGCTTGCGCCGATCGTTATTCGTGAGCCACATTATTTATGCAATACACCATTGATAAACATCAGTCGTCACCAATCTGGATACGCTAATCTGATTTATTTGAGTGAACAATTCCAGCTTCATGCCGTGATTCAAATTACCTTGTGAGTAAGCGAAACGAACCAGCATCAGCGTTTGGTAGCCAGCACGCTCAAAATTGCGATTGAACAAACTTGAGCCTGTGAAACAAGCACAAACAATAAACCACAACCGTGCCACTTTGACTCAACTAACATCAAATGGGCATTGGCAAATGTCGACATTATGAATGACAACATCAATAGACATAAAATACCTCCGGACAAAACAGGTAAAGGTGATGAATATACCGTGAACTTCTCTGTACATTTACAATCCTAAGCAAGTTCTGACTGTGTCAATTTCACTGGCGTAACGGCTAATTGGGCCACGGCAAATGTGAAAATTAAGAAAGAGCAAATTTATAGACATAAAATTCCTCCAGACAGAAAAGGACGATTAAGCCGTCTGATCCTTCGTTCGTTCACAGGCCTATGAAAGTTGTGATATCCACCCAAAACCAAAACTGGTATAAGAGAAGCCGCAAAGTTTCAAAAAAAGGTCGGCCTTTCAAAGTAGATGGCTTCACAACCATCCGATCCAGATTGGATGTAGCGATGGAGCGCGAGGTCACATTCACGTCCCTGGTGCAATTTACCTTGGAAGCTTGATCGAACTGGTTGTGAAGCGACGAACGGAAAACAAAAACAGCTCAATCTCGGTGTGGGTCAAGAATATTAGGAAATGAAGCAGATTTATCGTGAGGCAAAGCCACACGTCTATTAGTATAATCCTAACTTACAGCCCGTCTAACGGGAGAATTTATTTTATAAGGTCACTAAAGTGACGTGGCCCTTTTTTGTTGGCCTTGACCCAGCGACTCCAATTCCTCCCCCCCCCCCCCCACCGGCCCACTGCACATTCTAACATTTTAAAAGTTACTTGCCACCTTTTTCGTTTTCTGGTGTTCGCTAACTACAATACAGACCCTTGAATACAACGTTACTTACCCAATTATGTGTTCCTGCAGCTCACTCCCTCCCCCCCCCCCCACAAAAAAATTCGTATCTGAGAGAGACGCCTCTAAAACCCCCACACAACCTTCCATGCCTGCGCGTATTCTAAAATCTACGAAGTACTTCGCATCCAACCCCCCCCCCCTCCTACCCCCTCCCTTCCCCAACGTGAAACGCGCACTATGCGTCACTATTTTCCAACTTCTCGCATGGTATCGTGGGAGCGTTAGGCAAACAGTCGCCTGGGTCATTCTTAAGGTGAATTATTTTTGAATATAGTTAAATAACGTCGGCGCTTCCGTGAGATGGAAGATAGGCTCTCTGAAGCGAAGGTGAGACAAAGTCAGACATTTATAACCTGGCATGAACAAATGGGGCTAATATTTCACACAATGACGAGTGAGCTGCAAATATGAAGAGAAAAATCGCGGGCCATTGTGAGAACCCTGGTCTTTGGATTGGGCCCCCAATACACTAGACTACTATGATAACTCGAGACTATAATAAAGTTGTTCGTCGTGATTGCTGCTCACTTGTCATTCTTACCTGTTCACAATGTTGGCTCCATTGTCTTTCTTCATTTAATACGTTAACTTCTATAGCTAATTTCCATTTCTTTAACTAAACGTAACTTCAGCTAAATGAATCTAATGTTTCTAATTTAGCTTACCATTTAGGCATTTTTTGCATGCCTAAGTTGACTAGCGGTTAGTTACAGCCGCCTATAAGACACAATTCCATGAAAAAAGGCGAGTAGTTGTTGTTGGAAGTTTATGACGCGAAAACAAAACCTGTCCAAAATAAGACATTTTCCGTAGAGGCGGACTGGACTGGGTCGCGTAGACGCGATCGCGACCTGGGGCGAGTTGCTCGTCAAACACGAACGTCGAATATGACGCGATTTTGACGGAATCGTTGGCCACGTCGTGTGCAAACATGGCAACGATTCCATCAAAATCGCGTCATATTCGACGTTCGTGTTTGACGAGCAACTCGCCCCTGGCCTGTCCCCAGCTGTTTGACCTGTGGCCTGGCTTGACTTTAAAGAAATCGGTTTAAAAATTGATTCAAAATGGTCAATGAAAATAAGATTGCTGCAATTCAAATGACCAATGAAAGATTACAATTACATTTGAAATACCTCATCAGCAGTGTCGCGAATTTTAGGTTAGAAGCCTACAAAACACGTAGGATAAACTTGTTTAATTATAGTTTGTTACGCAACATGTTTAATCGTGAATTAGCGAAATAAGATTAAATACGTATTTTTGTTGATGCTTGTTACAGAGTAAAATGCGTAATTTGGGGAAAAAGTGCTATGTAGTTAGCAATTCAGTTAGTTGCATTAACAAGGAAGTTAACAACAAGGAAGGTTTGAATAAATACACAAAATAAGCAAAAAATGGGTTTTACCTAGAATCGTAAGAAAGGCATCGTCTTGAGTATTCTAAAGATTCGAAAGACTGTTGCTAAGGCAGCTTAAGGATCGATCTGTATAAATAAGCTACGTGATATCTCGGACGGCCTTGTTAAAGGGTTTTGATATCTCAGGTGGACTTAACTGATGTGTTAGTGATGTATCAGTAGGCCTTAAGTATGTAAATAGTTTAGTAAATTCAGTCTTTTTAGAGGGCATCATTGATGTTTTTCTGCATGCGCACGTGAGTGCAAACCTGTTATATTGTTGAACCTGTGGTGGTAAATTTATGAAGAAATAAACTTCACTTCGCCGACTGGGATTGACCCAGCAACACCTTCTCGCTTCCTTCCTTCCTTCCTTCCGTCATGGGGTTCTATGGGAACTTAGGACTACTTGAGGACTAATTTCTTTGCCTTGTAGGTTTTTCTGGTGAATTTGGACTTAGTCCAAGTTGTAAGTTGCAGGATGCTCCTTTAACTATTAAGTGTGTCATGTAAAGTCTAATCTGTTGAGTTGCCTTGTTTCTTTACAGCATTCATTTATTTCATGATTCTTCAAACATGGTAAAGTATGGTTAGGTTCCCAGCAAACCTAATTCCGCCCTACTTTTAAGTAGATTTAAGGACCGAGGATAACGTAGCCTTGCCGTATTAGTTATCAAGTTAACCGCTACACCTCGTAGGGCAACCTATGTAGAAGGCTGCCTAGTTTGTAAGCCCAACCCAAACCCCAACCTAACTCACTCTTGGTCAGTCTAACTTCTCTCCCCGGCTAGCTGTTTCTGGTCAAGCAGCAACACCTGTTAATTATTTAATGTGAAGCGTATTTATTTACTTAGCCCTTTCGCCAATTTGCGTACAAAGTCGACTAGCATTAAGCTGAACATCGTGAGGGGGACGCTGTTCCCTAGCCAAGGCCCGCTGAGATAGTAGCTGTGCTCCACGCCAGGCCCGTCAGCTTTGTTTTAGTTAGCGAAAGACACGCTAGGAGCCGTCCAGTACCGTACGGCCTGAGAACCGAAGGGAATTGGTATCTGAACGAATGTATGCGAGAGAAGCCCGTTCTAGGCGCAGCATCTCGCTATGCTTCGTTTGATAATCATCCTCTCTGTTTAAAGTGTAACGGGTAGCGAAGTAAAATACGAAATTCAATAACGCATAGGTAGTATACAGCTACAAGTCTCTGGCTTTGCTGTTCCCCCGGTATTAAACTAAACTAAACTATACATTAGTAATTGGTGTGTGGAAAGGATAGTAAAAAAGAAATACTGTTCATTCTCTTTGGCTGGCTTCCTTTATCCAAACTAGCTAACATGTATCATTTTAGGCGCACGGAATTGAAGGAAGGATTCTTTCCAGTAGAGAAAGCCCGAAGTTCGTTCCAAAAGTAGAAGTTAGCCTAAGTAGTCAGCTGAAGGGAAAGAGCGGGTTTGACTAGTTAGTTTTTCCAAAAATACAGCCAGAAAGAAAGGGGAAAAAATGCATTCAGAGTGTGCAAGCATTATAACAAAATCTTGCTTTTGTCTTCAGACTGTCCGCGTCTCCACTCCCTTTCATTACCTTTTTTCTCCATTCTGGAAACGTGCCAGATACAATTAAACAGTTTTGTAGTAAAGGGATGGCAAAGATGTTTGCCGCCACTCTCACCACCCACCCCCTCCCGAAACCTAAACGAACCAAAATGGAATGACTAACTTGTTATTCTAAATGATCGTAAATTACTTCAGCCTCCAAGGCTCCGTTATGGACTCAGCTGGGGAGTTGACATCACTCCCCCAGACCCTCTAGCAGGCGTTGTTCGTTTTTTT